>JABCKS010000368.1:0-21493 GCA_018851325.1 Termitomyces sp. DKA19 | reverse complement strand
CAATCCTTCTTGTTGTTTTTCTAGGTATATACAGAGGGTATTTATACTGTTGTAAGTAATATAATCTAGAATGGAAACTTGGTTGCTAAAGGTAATGGCATCTGTCAAGATGTTTGAGGTTCTATTCCATTGGTTGGATGGTAACCATTCATGAGTATACAATGTCAGAAATGTATGCAAAATGTGTCAAATAGAAAAAATATAAAAGATCATCAAAGTAGATGTCTAAGTAAGCATACCATACATCAGTATTTGAAGTGTAGATGTCAATTGGGACAAGAACAATGAAGGGTCCAAGAAGTCACATGTCCATATAATATGTTTGTTTTGAAAGAGAAGTGCCTTTGTTGCTAAGAGTTGTTGGTAGCAAATGTCACTAAGGAGGTTCTTGGCCAGATTGTTCTAGATCCTTAGTCTAGGCCCCATGTGATAAGTGCTCATAATCCACAAAAATCTTGTGGTCACTAAGGTCTCATGCAAAGTCTCATGCTGAGTCCCAGGTCATGTGCTGTTCAGATAAGATATTCTGAGATGACAGTAACTGTACTCAGTGACAGATGGGTCTTCTCAACAAATCTGCCCCCATTGTCCTGGGCCTCTCATGGTAACAATCCACCAATCTCTGCATCAATTGGTAGACCCTCACCATGGCCCTAGATTGCATGGACCCCTCTGCCATCCCTTTCTCCCTCCCCTCCAACTTGGACCTAACAAATGCCAGAAGCCTTAGCAAGCTACACTCCACCTTGACATGCTCCTTCACTATTGATGTCATGCTCCAATTTACAAACACCACCCATGCCACCCTTCTCAATGGTGGAGCTATGGGAACTTTTGTAAGTAAGAAGCTAGGCCTCCTAGATAAGAGATAATGGTGAGTTGAGGGATCCAGTGATGATTCCAAAAAGTAGAAAGTCATTGGAGGCCATCTCAAGCCCTATATATTAAGCCATAATTAAGAGTTGTTATTAAGGGTTAAGCCTTGAACAAAAAAAATTGCTCTTATTAACCCCTTATAATATAACACTGAACAGCTGACTTCAGCAGGTATCACTATGGCATACTTGTCTTCCTGGCTTCAGGTGTAATACCTGAAGGAGACAAATATGCTACAATGAATGGGGCTGGAGCTGTCACGCAAATACAAAGATTGAAAAGCTCATCATAAGTTGACAAAGGATGTGTTCATTCACATAGTGGGTAATACAATAGATCATTATTTCAAATCATAGCCAACTGAGTACCAGTTGAATATGTTAATGGGGTTCAAATAGAATTATTCCTTGTTGCCCACCTAATATAAATGAATATATGATTCCATTGAGATATATGTACAGTATGCGTTCTTCCTTGTATAGAATTTAAGTCAAAAAATTGAGGTAGTTCAGAAGACATGAAGAGAAACTGATAAGAAATATAAACTGATGCCGTCTAATGTTATATATGAGCCATGCAAATGATGGTGGTGGTAGGGAGAGAGGGCGCAAAAATGGGTATATAGTGGGAAAGTCTAGTTAATAAGCAACCCTTGCATGGAAGGATGTGCAAGGAGTAAGCAATATAGGATGTACGATGTGTGCTGGGCGTTCATGTTCATCAACGCGTGACAGTCGTGGCACAGAACATTATATGTAATTATGGGAGGGTGTGAAACGTGATGATGACGGAAGCGGGTCATAGCCCTAGAATAACGATACCTTGTAGACACCCAGGAGACAAGTAAGGGAGAACAAGGAGGAAGGGGGAAAGCCGAACAGCCAATCAGTCGTTATTTTGTTTCAGTCGCAGCGCCCGGGTGTATCGTTGGGACGGATGAACGTGAGCATATGACACGTGATGTACCCTTTTGCAAACCCTGCACTTGCATAGGCGAAGAGATAGTGCCACTTGCGCTTGAAGGCGTCGTAATCTGTGCGTTCGCGGAGGGCGGGGTAATCCTTTACGACCGCGTCTTGGCTCAAATTTCGATCGAGGCGGCGGCCCCATTCGCGTAGTGTCCGTGGATAGTGCGCGGCATGGTTCTCGACGCCTTCGAGGGTGAAACGGTTGCAGGAACCGGTCTGTGCAGCAGTGATGAGCGCAGTGGCAGAAGGGAGACAGGAGTTGGGCCACATGTAACGACGCATGAAGTCCTCTGCTTGGTAGCCTGTGAATCGTGATTCTGGGAAGGTGGAAGCAGAGACAACAGCAGTAGCATCGCGAGACTTTAGTGCAAAGTCGACTAGTTTGAAGTAGGTGTTGTAATGCTTGGCACCGACGTGCTCAAGCATTTCTATACTCACAAATGCGTCAAAGGCCTTTTCAAATTCAGCAGGGATCTCTCGGTAGTCTAGGAGGTGAACGCGGACACGTTCCTCAAGGCCAGCGGCACGGATGCGTTCCTCTGCAAGTGACTTTTGTTCTACAGAGAGGGTAAGGGTGTCGACTTCACAACCAAAGGTACGAGCAGCCTCGATAGCCAATCCACCCCATCCTGAACCAAACTCAAGGATACGGTGGCCAGGCTTGACGCGGGCTTTTGTGAGAACGTGACGAATCTTACGAAGCTGGGCGGCCTCGAGATCACCTGGACAAGGGCCGTCTTCAATATCTCCACGAACGCCACCTTCAGGATCTGACCATAGGGCACAAGAGTACATCATCTCAGCAGACAGGAAGGCTTTGAAGAGTTCATTGGATTGGTCATATGAGGCAATGACGTTAAGACGAGCCTGCGAAAGAGTCTGACCAAGGAAAGAGTTGTAAAGACCAGAAAATGCCGCAGAGACGCGGGCGACGACTGAGGAAAGGGTATCTTCCATGCCAGACTGATTGTCAAGCCATAGCTAAAGAAGATATATACTTTTAGGTTGAAGGGTGGAATGAAGATAAAACTAATGACATACATCCATACAAGCCTTGAGCGAAGAAACTTCGATATCGCCGATCATGTAAGCCTCGCTGACTGTCGACATGATCAGATCGTTTCAAGCTGAGACGTCAAACTAATAGCTCACAGCCGAGATCGCCAGAAAGAAGGATGCGAAGCCAAAAGTTGTCGTTTACGATTTTCAAATGGACGTCATTGCATCCTTTTTGGTGTCTCCCGTAGTAGCGGGTGCCCTCAGAGTCGGAAATTGTAAGGTGACCGGTAGTGATGGCGTCACAAAGGACCGAGAGAATAGAATAGCGTGCTGGGCAACGTTAGTGTTGAGTCTAGCATACGCGTATGGAACCGTACCAAGGGAGATAGCCCACGAGCGTGGACTTAGAACAGACGATGAGAAGAGTGAGGTAGAGTGGAGGGCCTTCGAGGAGGACGAGAACTGGACACAAGGCTGAGTAGAGGCTGCCATTGTTGTGGAGAAAGAGGAGCTAACGGAATGTAGAAAGAGGAAGAGAAGGCAGCCCCTTATAACGCGCACCAGCAGCCGGTAGAAAAACGGCTTCCTGTAGTCGAAGCTGGGCCATCATCCAGATGCAAATGCAGATCCGCAACCAAATAATCGCAGAAATTGAGGGGATTCGCACGTCCCCATTGGGAATCTACACGTGCCATCAGGATTTCCTTAGGATTTTACACGGATTCTCATGGGATTCTTCCTCCCGATCAACCTGTCTGAACGTTCAGATCAAGCAACTCTCACCGCGGATTCCTTAGGAAAACATACCGAGGGACCGAAACAACCGTGGCTGACGCCGAGGAATTCAATTCCACGGACCACGCCGTCAGACAATCAAGAAATCAATTCAGACCTTGACTGGTTTTCTCCCTGGTCTGTTTCCTTCCTGTAAATCAACGGCGATCGCGGATCTGAACACCAACGCAAGGTAAATCTAAAATCCCAAGGAGTCTCAATCTTCACAATTGACGTTTTGCGTAACGGCCCTCGGCAAAATCTTTCCCGTTAATCATAAACCACTGACGTACTATATTATTTCCCAGGCGTTCGACACAGCGTCAGTCATCCTTTTGAATTTTAAGACCTAATGGGACGCGTAGATCTGAGGCACGCAGTTGCCCACTTGTATACGCCACCTGGTGAGCATGTGACCGTGTTCCGCCTTGCCTCCAACACTCCAACACAATGCTCTAGCGAGGGCCGCGACTCCCAAATCTTAGATAGCTCGACCTAAAATTATGAGCATAAAAGCCTAAACGATTTACAAATGGCCGAAAAGTATGATCCTGAAGGTTGTTGAGCATATTCTGTCAGCATCATGCCTCCTGACGACAAATAGCAACATAGCGGCGCAGAAGCCCGTGTTCATGTGTAATATTGTGACCGTCTTGACGACAAACGGTACCTGTACATTCCTTGTGGGTATGCAGTGTTAGTCGAGGACTTGTGCTCTCTATCAGTCTACTTTACGCACCACTGTCCATCATACGACGAGTATGATCGACAGCTCGTAACAGCCACACAGGAGGTCGCGTTGTAGCCCGACACTCACTAAAGAGAGGCGAAAGGTATATCGAAGAACACTCTAGGCTAAAGTTTGTCGTTATGATCATATGAACACTGCTAATACTAATACGGGTGACGTTCGCGGGGACCTCTCTCCATACACCGCTCGTTAATCGCTATTGCACTAGTGTAAACGAGTAGGTGATACACAAACGAACCTCAGAAGGAATGTCCACATAAATTGCCATAGACAAGATACAGACGCAGACAACATAGGTATTGGAGGGAAAAACTGCTACTATTAATAATTCTGTTGTGCCGGGACGGAAAAAGAAAAAGAGTCACTCCACCCCGCGTCGCGCGCAGAATTTCTTCATCGAAGCATGACACACGCACCGAACCGCCTAAAAAGAAAAGTCAAAGAAGAAGAATCACTGACCCACTCGTTTGCGGACCATATTATCATGCCACACTATACCAAAGTACATGTACATGTACACAGATCCTAAATCGGGAGAAGCAGGGGGAGTTCGAAGACACGCCGAGAAAAAGTCAAGGGGAGTGGCAGGGTTGGCATTTCGTGTCATTCTTATATTAATTTTTGACCCTTTTGGTACAGGAAAAGAACACAGATCAAAATGCTCCACCCGACATCCGCCTCGAGTCGAACAAACTTTCGCATGGTGCCTGTCCGACCCAGATGGCAAAGAACACAGGTACACAAGCAATTCCCAGTCTAGGAAATAGTTTGCAAATCTGTTGTATGGGATGGGTAGATGAGGTGTGGAGGCGTTAGTAAAGCGGGGCAAGATGGGCGGCGATCGTCAGCAATACGTGGAGCGATCGGGGGTGGTCCCGGAAGGAAGAAGTAAGCAAAGTAAGGGAAACAGAAAGAACAGGGACTGGAAACGAGTAGGCGAGGGAAGGAATGAAGGAAGAGAAAGCCGAGATTTTCGCGGCCAATCGTTACAGCGGAAGTGTGTGCGGATGTCGTACAGCGCACATACAGCGGCGATGTCTTGTGCAGCGCTGGAAGAGCATATATACTGCACACGTAAGAAGCTGTATACCGTCATCACCCAATATCGAGCGGCAGTAGTATGTGCACCAATAGGATAACTCCAGTGCGGAGGAGCGACGGTCACCTAACGCGCATCGAAGGCCGACGAATATTCCATTGTGTTCTAAGAGGTTCTTCAAGCCACCCTAGGTGAGAGTTAATTGTGTGTAGCTCTACACACGTCCTCACGTCCAACACACACCTGCCTGCGTAGCTGAGTGGGCTGAGTTTATGAACACTCTCGAAGGGCCCATTCTTTGGTTGCCTCAGTCCCAGTCTTGTCCCAAACTCTGCCCAGCCGGCTCTGGGCCTACCCTCACAGCCTCAATCAACTTCGTCGTCGATGCTGTACGATAATAGAGAAGGCCACAAAAAGCTCAGAAAGTCATGCCAAAATGGGCAAAAAGAAACTGTAGAAGCAAAGGGACGCAGCATCGCCATAATTTGTTCGCCGGGTGATTTTTTTGATATCCCGCAAGATTCACTGGATGTCAACGATAGACGAAAGATACAATGTGAGATTCTTTGAACATACATACATACTCTGATTTCCACATGTAACATTGTTGGCCCTAGACAGGCAGAAAGACGCATTGCTTCAGTTACCGCTGATCAGAAAAGAGCCCGTGAATGCCGAAATAGAAGGTACATAGATAAAACGAAGGTATTGCGAAGCTTAACGGTGGGACGTAAGAAGACATACGTTGAGATCCGTAGCTCTATGTCATAATTGCAAGGGATCTCCGTCACTGTGGCAATCTGAATGCTCAAAACAGGAACAATGGATATTCCGCGTAGGACTTGGACGATCGGACATGGAGACGAGCTAAATCTGTGTTCTCTTTCGTAACGAACACCAAAGCTTGCGACGATTACATTGCTGTAGATTTCGTTCGGAGAGCTTCCTTGAAGCTGCACCTAGAAGATCGGATATGAGCACGTCTCACCGACAGAACCCAGGACATAAACACAAGAACCACGTTACTTACTACTCTCACATCGTCGAGTCTCCACCTGTCACACAACCGCCATACAAGTCACTGCTTGTTCCTGCCTTGCGTCTCCTTTGCCGAGTGTACCGGCAGCGCTACGGAGCTATAATACAATCTTGTTGCCACATCGCCTACAACCCAATCAAGAGCCTCAACAAGATTCGCACCCGTGACGGCACTACAGGGCCATATTTTCCAACGGTGGGTCGTTATCAGTTCAAGATCGAGGATCTACGATCCAGTAAACCATATTGGTGAGATTGAAGGCAGTCATAAGGTCCAGAGTTGTAACATACATGCTGAATTTCCAATGCGCTGAGAGAGCCCTGAAGATCTTGCTTGTTGGCAAAAACAAGAAGAGATGCGCCTGCGAGCCGCTGTCATCAGGTGAATCAGCGGGAAGTGAGACTGGCTAGCGACGGGAGGGATAGCTCTGGACTTTGCAAAGTGATACATACATCTTCAGGGAGCAGCGAGTGAAGTTCGTTTTTGCAATCTGTCATACGCATACGGTCGCTAGAGTCGACTACCCAGACCAATGCGTCCGTTTGTTCAAAGTAGTTTCTCCAGTAGGGTCGAAGGGTACGCTGACCACCAACATCCCCTAATAACGTGATACTTTTTACCATGACGCAATGAGAGTTAAAGTACATACAGATGTTGAGAGTGTATCTGGTCACAATAGTATTGAGCCTGATGATTGACAAATAGCTGGATGGCTGAGCGCTCACTTGCCATGTGTAAAAGTTTTGATATTGAACCCAAGTGTCGGGCTAATACTCTCGATGTCTTCGCCATTGAGTTTCTTCAGAATCGTCGTTTTGCCTGCGTTATCGAGTCCCCTGGACACCTTTATCACCCACTCTGATGGAGAATGATACATAGGGGACATACAGAAACAAAATCCTCATCTCTCTCTCTTTCTGTCTGTTCTTGCGTATAATTGTGAGGAGACCCATTGTCGATCACCGCGACGCTGACACGGAGTTGGGGCAAGAAGTTCGTCGGTGCACGTGCACATCCGGAACACAATCCGAATCCGGTCACAAATATGTATTGAGCACACAAAGTTCGGATTGGATTCCTACAGTTCTGTTTTTCCCTTCCTTTCCAAGCAGAAATACGACTAGATGGCTCCCAAAAACAAAGGAAAGAAGGGAAAGAAGGGAGATGACGACTTTTGGTACATTAATCCTAGTTTCCTGCAAGGGATCATGATGATAATCTCGCTCTGATTTAGGGAGAAGGCTAGTGAGAGTGTTGCACTCAATCTCGCTGCTGCACCTCCAGAGGATGTCGAAGAATCTGGTTATCTCCCTAAGGTCCAAGCAGGCTTCTCAGGATTTGCAGCGTTGGGCACGGACAATGGTGCAGCAGCCGAGGAAGAGGAAGATTTCGGTGGACTCATGGTGCGTCGTCTGTTATCCTAAATGTCTTTTTCTGGAAGATTTTTGCTGTGAAGTCAACGCTTAAGGCTACAGCGGCCAAGAGCAAGAAAGACAAGAAAAAGGCCAAGAAGGGCGGATTTGAGCTTCCTGTCGATCTCGAAGAGAGCAATGAACCACCATCTGAATCCAAGGCGCCGATCACGGTCGCTGCTGACGACCTTGAGGACGAATGGGGACCCGTGAAGGAGAAAAAGAAAAAGGATAAGAAAGGCAAGGATAAGAGGGGTAGTACCGAGCCTGCCGCTGATGTCGACGAGGGGGAAGAGCCCCCCATTGGATCCACAGCACCGGTGACAGTCACTGCTGACGATCTTGACGATGAGTGGGGTCCAATCAAGGAGAAGAAGAAGGATAAGAAGGGGAAGGGCAAGAAAGGGGTGAAAGCCCAAGAGGACGGTGAGGAGGAGAAACAGGAGAAAGCAGGTGCGCATACTATTCTTTGCTTCATACATCTCTCATTTGACACATGGGAGCACAATTGAGAGATTTACCAAATGAATCTGCAGGACCTGAAACTGCTGTACCAAAAGACGACATTGTTGAGGATGATGATGAGGGCGGTCCGAAAATTTTGTCAAAGAAGGAGAAAGAGAAGTTGAAGAAGGAGCGTGAAAAGGTCTCTCATATTTGTTCGTTTCCTGCATAAATTCACCGATTGATCAAACATTCATTAGGCAAAGAAAAAGGCTCAAGCTGCCGCCAAAAAAGCAGAAACCACAGCAGCTGAATCCAGCGCACCCGCTGCTGAGACTCATACTCCTGTCCCTCTGCTCACTCCTGCGGCAAAAGAAGAGGGTGACAATGATGAAAGAGAGGAGCGTGGAAAGACCGACACGAAGAAGAAGAAAAAGAAGAAGGGTAAAAAAGACGACGAGGCTGCGCCTGCGCCTGCAGCTGCAGCTGGCAAGAAGAAGGGCGGTATCAATGCATTGAAAGCATTGATGGAGGAGAAGAAGCGTCTTGAAGAAGAGGCGAAGCGAAAAGAGGAGGAGGAGCTTAGACGGATTGAAGAGGAGGAGAAGCGCGCTGCTGAGGAGGAGCGCAGGAAGGAGGAAGAGCGGCAGAGAAAAAAAGACAAGGAAAAGGTATCATTTTTACTTGCCTCACGATTGCTGCGACGTCCCGTTTGACGGCGCCTCTCCCAGGCCAAAAGGGAGCTAGCGAAGAAGGAGGGTCGGCTGCTCACCAAGAAACAAAAGGAAGAAAGACAAATGGCAGAAATCCGTAAACAGGCGTTGCTCGCCTCGGGTGTACAGATTGAGGGTTTGCAACAATCCGCCAGCCCAGGCGCCCCGAGGAAGGTCGTCTACGGAAGCCGGAAGAAGAAAGGCCCTGGTCTCAAGGATGTCGCATCAAATGACGTATCGCCTGCCCCTGAATCTCGACCATGGACTCCCGACCCCCCCAAGGAGGAGGCTAAGCTCGGTGAGGAAGAGCGAGACGAATGGGATGTATCTAGCGAGGAAGAAGACGCGAAGCCGCCGGCGAAGATTGCTCCGGATACCAAGGACGACTGGGACGCGTCGAGCGAAGAGGAGGAAGAGGCCAAGCCTGAACCAGCACCTGTACCTTCGAAAGTTGAGCCAAAAGGTGAACTATTTTAATAATTCTTGCTGACGCTAGGTTCTCATACATTGACCATTGAGCAGTACAGCCTTCAACGAAACCTGCTGCGAAGGCTGCGCCCTCTAAGGCGACTCCTGCTTCCAAAGCATCTCCTGCTTCCAAAGTTGTTATGAAAGCCGCTCCCGCCACAAATTGTATGCCTTCTGTGAAACAGGAGGGAGAGTCTGCGGAGGGGTCAGAAGAGGAATCAGATTCGGGCGACTCGGGTGAAGACTCGGACGATGGTTCAGACGAGGACAGCTTGGAGGAGTCGTCGGAAGAGGAGCTTACGACGGCGCAAAAGATGGCCTTGCAACGCAAGGCGGAAGCAACCGAGAGGCGGCGGAAGGCGCATGAAGAGGCGTTGGCGGCAAGGAGCAAGGATAACTTGCGGAGCCCTATTTGCTGTATTTTGGGACACGTCGATACGGGCAAGACGAAGCTTTTGGACAAGGTGTGTTGTTGTCCTGGAGTGATTGGATTTCTCCTGTCTCATTAGGAACGTTCTTAGATCCGTCAAACGAATGTTCAGGAGGGTGAAGCCGGTGGTATCACACAACAGATTGGCGCAACCTACTTTCCTGTGGAGGCTATCAAGACCAAGACTGCCGTCATGAACAAAGTGGGTTTGACAGTCACAATTGGTTGAGACTTTGTTTTGAATTGAACTGTAATTCAGGAGGGAACTCAAGAATACAAGATTCCTGGACTGCTCATTATTGATACCCCAGGACACGAGTCGTTCACCAACCTGCGTTCTCGTGGAAGCTCTCTCTGCAATATCGCTATCCTCGTTGTCGATATCATGGTACGGCATCATTCTCCGCATAGCCCGAAGCCTTCTGACGTCATTTAGCACGGTCTTGAAGCCCAGACTCTGGAGTCCCTCCGCCTCCTTCGTGATAGAAAGACGCCTTTCATCGTCGCACTCAATAAGGTAAGGCTTCCACATGATCCATCTAACTACTCCTGACACAGTGGACATCCAGATCGATCGTATGTATGGCTGGCAACCTACCCCCGATGGAGCCTTCCGCGAATCCCTAGCAAAACAAAGCAGAGCCGTTCAACGCGAATTTGAGGACCGTGTCGCTAAGACCATCCTCGCCTTTGCGGAAGAAGGTCTCAATGCGTGCTTATACTATGAAAATAAGAATTTCGCACGCAATGTCTCTCTCGTCCCGACGTCCGCAATCACAGGCGAAGGTGTCCCCGACATGATTATGCTCCTCGTAAACCTCACGCAGCAGCGCATGAGCGATCGTCTTATGTATCTGTCAGAGCTGGAGTGTACCGTGCTCGAGGTTAAAGTGATTGAAGGTCTCGGGACCACGATTGATGTGGTTTTGTCCAATGGAATCCTGAGGGAGGGAGATAGGATTGTGGTTTGCGGTTTGAATGGCCCTATTGTGACACAAGTTCGGGCGTTGTTGACTCCACAACCGTTGCGTGAACTGCGCATTAAAGTATGTCTCTACCCTCGTCGACATCTGCCGGGAATATTCATCTTATTCTAGTCGGCCTATGTTCATCATAAAGAAGTCAAGGCCGCGCTTGGAGTCAAAATTACGGCTCCAGATCTTGAAAAAGCCATCGCTGGTTCGCGCTTGCTCGTCGTTGGCCCTGATGATGACGAAGAAGATCTAAAAGAGGAAATCATGTCGGATCTAACAACTCTGCTGAATAGTATCGATAAATCTGGCCGCGGGGTCTGCGTCCAGGCCTCGACCCTGGGTTCTCTCGAAGCTTTACTTGATTTCCTCAAAGTCAGCAAAATTCCCGTTTCCGGAATCAACATCGGTCCTGTGCACAAGAAAGACATCATGCGTGCTGCGACAATGTTGGAGAAGGCGAAAGAACTTGCTTGTATACTTTGCTTCGACGTCTCTGTTGACAAAGAAGCCGAACGTCTTGCTGAGGAGATGGGCATCCGATTGTTCAAAGGTGATATTGTTTCCTGCATGTGTGAGTATGTTGATCTGATCACAAGTTCTGTATAGCGGACATTATTTACCATCTCTTCGACTCTTTCAAGGCATATAATGAGGAGATTATGGAAGCGAAACGGAGAGACGCCGCGCCACAAGCTGTCTGGCCATGCCGGCTGAAGATTATTGCGGCCTTCTGTAAGCGCGACCCGATCATTTTAGGTGTTGATATTCTCGATGGTACATTGCGTGTCGGCACACCCCTAGCTGTGGTCAAGATAGATCCAGCTACAGGCAAGAAGGATATCATTTCTCTTGGCAAAATGTACTTTACTATCTTCATCTTCGTTTTTACCTTGATTGATCAACTTCGCAATTAGCACGTCACTCGAGATCAACCACAAAACTCACGATGTAAGCCTGTCTCTCATGCCGTGCGTAACGGAATTCGTTCTCATTTCGTCCCTAGATTGTGAAGAAGGCCCAGGCTGGCGCGGGTGTGGCGGTGAAGATTGAGCATGCTGTATATGAGTCTGCAAAGATGTATGGCCGACACTTCGATGACAAGGATGAGATTCTCAGCCTCATCAGCCGGCAAAGCATCGATGTGCTTAAGGTACATGATTGTGTAATGGTAGAGTTGGTTGGTTGTCTAATACTCTCGTCCCCTTATCAGGAGTCTTTTAAAGCCGATGTCTCAATGGAAGAATGGCATCTCATCAAGGCACTGAAGCCGGTATGTGCGATTTCTTGTTGAGCAAGAATGATTGTTTACGAGTTCAACATGTAGCGATTTAATATCCCTTAGAGTAATATACTTGAACACGAAGGGCGCCCCAAGGACTGCAAACGTTACTTGTGTCTTGTTTGATATCTACTTTCATTCTTCAATGGTTCTCTCCATGTCTCGTATTGTCGACCTCCAGTCGCTCCTGAGGCGTAGTGATACAAGAGTGAAAGCTCTCAAAGAGAAACAAAAAAGAGCTCATTGAAGCATCCAATACAACAGCACAAACAGGGGTGAATGACAATGGCGGGAATACACATGACGGGCACCCGTTCTCATATCTTTCTAGAGCTAGAGGTAAATTTTTCCACAAGGTCACCTCCAGAACCTTGGTGCGGAAGCTTGGAAGGTCGGACTACTGATCCGAAACTGCAGAGAGCGGACCGAACCGGAATGTATGATTAGTACATAAATGACCATTGATCTTTTCTTCCTTCGACGGCTTCTTGACTTCTCCACCATGTCTTCCTCGTCGACTCGCAAATATATAAGCAAAAATGATCCGGAGCAGGTTGCCACGATTGATCAAGACGAACTGCAATTGGTATGACCTTCAGGCTTCTCCTGGGATCAACCTTACGCATTGTGAACTGTTATCGGTAACGTCCATCGTATTTCTGGTCATACTGGCATACGTGGCTGCGGGTATCCTCTTTGTTTATCGTTGGCGTCTTGATCTCGAGCACTTTACTGTGCAGAGGCGAGTCCGTCGAAGAATTCGGAGAGGATTGAGATCATACCGCTCGAACCTGAACAGCGCTCATACCTGCGTAGGGAAGCCCTCAGTATCGCCATTGTTTTTGACCCTGATCCAAGGGGTCCTGAACAGAGAGCTGATCCTGTATTTTTTTTTTCTTTCCAGCGCAACCTTGGTTATAAACAGGTAAGTTGCACCATTGGTAATGTCCTGCTACTTGAATAATTTGCTCTCCCAGCAACTTCATCGAACTTGGCATCTGGTTGAAAGTTTTTGCGCCAGTTTCTGTGCTTTAAACTTCATCGGAGGTGTCAGGTCAGTTTCCATCTTCATCGTTTGACTTTTTGTCTGACAAGGATGGACTAGATCTGTTATCTTCTTGGGTATATTAGCAGGAGGACCAGCCGCAATATGGTACGAGATAATCTACTACCTCTGTTCCTACTTCTGATAGGCGTACTCAGGTCGTCATACGTTATCACCATCGTCTTTATGACAATCACCGCGGCAGTACTTGCAGAAATATGTTCTGCCCTTCCTTTGAGTGGATCCATTTATATCTGGGCTGCTGAGAGCGCCGGTCCGAAATACGCCCGGTTCTTCGGTTTTATCGTCGCTTGGTGGTCCTGTACTGCATGGATGACTTTCACTGCTGGTAATTGTCAGGTATGATGGCCTTCTCTTTCTTTTGTGTTAGTCAGGGGTTCACGTGTGATAGACTACGGCAAATTATATTGTTTCTCAGCTTGCCGTGTGGGAAGTAGATTTTCCCGGTGGTATCTCGAACGATAACGTCAAGTGGAGAGCCTTCATCTGGGCGGTGTCCGAAGCGATTCTACTTGTTTCCGTCGCCATCAACTATCTCCCTCCACGGTTCTATTCTATCGTGTTTAAATCTTCCCTTGCCCTTATGATGCTTGATTTCTTCCTTTGCCTGATTTGGCTCCCGATTGGCGTATCAAAAACATATGGCTTCCGCACTGCTAGCGAGGTATTCACGCAAACCTGTGCGTAGTCCAAAAATCACACCTGCATGTATTATCTCATACCTTCCTCCAGATAACGGAACTGGGGCACCTGCAGGATGGAATTGGATCCTTTCCTTGTAGGCCTAATACTTCAAATAATCTGGTCTTTCGTGCTCAAACACTTACCAGCCTTTTTACCGCTGGGACTATGACCGGTTTTGATGCCTCAGGTCACATCGCTGAAGAGACCAAGAATGCTAGGGTCATTGCTGGCAAAGGTATCCTTAGCAGTGCCGTCGCGACCGGTATTCTGGGTTTTATCACCGCTATTCTCTTCTTGTTTTGCACACCGGATTATGATACCTTGTTTTCACTTGGGGCTCCGCAGCCATTCGTTCAAATTTATGCGCTTGCTCTTGGAAAAGGTGGAAGTGTCTTCATGACCGTCATTGCCGCCTTAGGACTCATCATGGTTTGTTCCTCTTCTTTTTACCCGTGCTTCGTTTCGTCTCTGAATGAAACAAAATACAGAACACAAGTATTGCTATCGTCGCTGCTTCTCGTCTCGTTTTCGCCGTCGCTCGTGATGGTGTACTGCCTTTGTCCAGTTGGATCGGCAAAGTGGACTCCTCGGGTCAACCAAGACATGCTATTACGATCATCTATATTTTCGGTGCATGTATTCTTTGCACAATCTTGCCCAGCCAGGTCGCTTTCACGTCGTTGGTGTCTGCAGGCGGAGTCCCTACTATCGCTGCATATGGACTTATATCTTTGTTGCGTTTGACAATGACACGTGGACGCTTCAAGTCGTCGTACTTCTACCTTGGAAAGCTCGCTGTCCCGTTCTACATTTGTGCGGCCGTTTTTAATGCTATTGTCTTCTCTGTGAGCAATGTTATCATCATTCTATAACTGTAACTTGATCTTGACTAATAGGTGATGATTTCACCGTTCTTCTTCCCTGTAACTGCGGAAACTTTCAATTTTGTAAGCCACTTCATAGCAATCGTTCTTCGTCATAGATTCTGACCTATCATGTCCAGGCCTGCGTCATTTTTGGTGCTGTCACCGTCTTCGGTATCATCAGCTGGTGGTTGACACCCGAGGACAAGTGGCTACGTCGTGAAATTATTCTAAAAGCCTTGGAAGACCTTGATTCCTCTGGACCATCAACCAGGGAACACTCAGATTGAATAGGTGGTTGTTGGGTCGTATACCGAGCATTTGGGCGACGAAGTTATTGTCTCATAAAGGATGGTGATTGCCGATTTTTTTTGTCCTACAATCTTTGTCTTTAATACTATCATTCACCTCAACATCACCATATGATTGATATATATACTTGCTGGGACACCCCCTGTCAGCCAAGTTAGTAGACTTGGAATATAATAAGCACCACTCACTGCCAATAATTGTCGGATATTGAGCGAATGAATGAATGAACTCTGTTTATACTGCCAGCAAGCCACGAGGCGGGGGTAGAGTAGTGTTGGTCGTACTCTACTCCAGTAATGTAATGGTGTATTCATAGTGCCGGAGGTACCTGTACTCGTATATTGTATTACAACATTCTGAGCCATAAAATAGCTATTTTTTGTAATTTTCTGTCAATATAGATTAATTGCTGATGTAAAATCCTCATCTCAAAGAATTGAAGTTCAAAATCTGCTATAATAATGTGTCGAAACATGTTGGGTTTTGGAACTTTCCTCGCAGAGTTTGAGTGGCTCGAGTGTCAGGCAGGGTTATGTCGTGTAATACTGTCAGTGAGAGCCCAGGTATTGGTGGGTGGCTCAGACTCAGGCTATTTAGTTAGTTTGCGGCCTTGGTTTTCCTGATTTTGTTTCTGTAGGTCCCTGCTTTGCCTACTCTTTGTTAGATTGTTATTGATGTGACGACGCAAAGGAGTACAACGGACACAATTAACAGGGCCAGTGGCCAAAAGACTTGCTTTGTCGTGCTCACTCATATATAGATGACAACCCAGCCGTCGCACCCTCAGTTCCGTTTAACGTGTTCTGAGGGTGCGTCGTCTCATAGAATAATAGCATACTAAACACTGATACAATACCTAGATATTAGACTTACACGTTGTGTCTAGGTACATAAAATACAGTTCCGTTTAACGTGTTCTGAGGATATTATACTTACACGTTGTGTCTAGGTGTTGGTCGCACCTATAGTATTGCTGCTATATAGTGTTGCAGTTCCAACAGGTTATGGGCCTAAATTGAGCAGGCTACTCATCACAGTACCGCTGCTCGCTTGGAACGCATTCACTTTGTCTTGTCGACACCGATCGCCTCGGATCTGCCATCTGGGGATATCTCTTGTCATCTCCCTTGCCCGGGAAATCGTTGTTTTTTCCCCGGAATGGAAGTTCACTTATTGTTGTCCTTCAAAAGACAACAAAATAATATTCTAAGTCACCTGTGCTGTACACACCCTGCCTATGACAATTGATTCCAAGATGTCAACCACTGATGCAACTGCACCTTCCATCCACACAATTTCCATCCACAGTGCAGAATGGAAACATGACAAGTTCTCCCACAGCTCCCCCACCGCAAACTTCAGCAAATGGTTCAAAGCCCTCAAAATTCACCTGTCCCTCCTGGGTCTCAAATTCTACATCTTCCCAACACAGATCCCTTGCCCGAGCTCCCTCACTGAACCCGTGGTGTATGCAAACTGGGTCTCAAATGATGATCTTGCACATGCGGTCATCCTGATGGCCCTAGACAACTCCAAGTATGAAGGATTGGATGATACAAAAACAGCTGCCAGTCTATACAGAAGAGTCAAGGCAAGGGCAGAGGGTGAAGGACCAGTTTGTATGGTTATGCTGATGCAGGAGGTTCTCAAGATTGAGTGCTCTCCAAATGAATTGCTCACAGTCACTGCAAAGAAGATTTGCAACATGGTGCACTGCATCTTTGCCATCAAGGCTCTGGATGAGGACCTGTTTAAATGTGTGATCTTGCTCAACAGTCTGAGCAGTCCACAGTACAAACCTATCCAGGCCCAGGTCTCTCAGGGTCTTGCAGATGCCATGGCAGCTGCCCCCTACACCTCAGACAATACACAAAAGTTGATGGAGACTATGTAGAACCTCATGAGCCTGAAATCATCCAGCGCTGGCCTCTCCACCAACACCACACTGGCCACTATAGTTAAAGGGCAATGGAGGTCCCAGAAGCCACGGCTTCTGGGACACACTCATCACGCCAGGGCAAAGTGCTGCACAACTTGTGCAGCACATGGTAGGCCCTGCAGGGGACATGAGGCACTTTTCTGCACTCACCCTGGTGGAGCTATGGCAAAACAAGGTTTTGAGGCAGCATAAAATGCTGTGTGTGCAGCAAATTCTGCACCCAGCATGCAGACTGACAAGAGCAAGAACACTGCCAGCACTGCAAAGGTGTATACACAGCTGAAGGGTCTAGGCAGAAGGGTCTACCTCATCAAAAATGATGACCTTGGCAAGATGCAAACACTCAGCACTGCACAAGCACTGACAGGCTTTGTGGGCCTAACTACCAATGATGTCCCCACAGTCCTATCAATACCAGACAAGATCAAATGTGAAGGCTGGATGGCAATCATTGAGGAGGAGGAACTCCAGGTATTAGTAGACTGGAAACAGAACTTGATGACTTCACCTGACCTTGCAATGATTGCACCACTTAGCCAGACTCTAGACACCAGTCTCACAATGATCAATGATCAGCCATTCTATGTGGACTCAGGAGCAACTGTACACATATCCCCTCACAGATCAGACTTCATTACCCTCCAACCCATCATACCAAAAGACATCAAAGGCATTGGAGGATCTGCAATCACAGCATGTGGCATAGGGAACATACAATTACACACTAAACAAGAAGACCTCCTCTGCCTCCTGAATGCCTTGTATATCCCAAATTCAACTGTTCACCTCATTTCTGTCAGCCGATTGTCAATCAATAACCATGTGTGCTCATCCTTCAACAACAAAATGGTACAAGTGGTAAACCAATCAAGTGGAAGGGCAATAGCACAAGGTCCCCTCATAAAGAAGAAAAACCTATATGCCATCAATCTCTCTGATGCAGTAGCAGAACACACATATACCACTCACCAAGATGCCAATTGGATCACCTGGCATTGTCACTTAGGTCATGCCAACTATCAGTCAATCTTGCAGTTAGCCTGCGATCATAAGATCAAAGGTGTGCCTACCTCCCCTTACTGTTAACCACCCAAATGTGACAGCTGTCTACTTGGAAAACAGACCAAAACACCTGTTCCAAAAGTACAGCAGGAGGGACATAGAGCGATGCAATGGCTAGAGATAGTATGGGTGAATCTGATGGGTCTGGTGAATGTGAAGTTGAAATCAGGAAACCATTACATACTCAATATAGTTGATGACTTCACAAACATGCCCTAGTCCATACCTCTTAGAAATAAAGGTGATGCCTTTGCCATGTTAAAAGCTTGGAAGATAGCATGAACAAATGAGTGTGGGTCAAAGATCGGAAAATACAGAATGGGGTTTGATGGCAAGTTAAACAGCAACTAGATAGAAGAATGGCTCAAAACCAGAGGGACTGGATCAGAGTGCAGTGCACCATACACCTCAGCACAAATTGGGTGAGTTGAACGCATGGACAGAACCCTCATGGGGAAGGCAAGGGCAATGCGAATTGATGCAAGTTGTCCTAAGTATCTGTGGAATGAGTTTTATCTTACAGCGGCACATCTACATGCCAAGACTCTGACCAAATCACTAAACAGGAAAACTCCACATGAATTATGGTTTGGAAGATACCCCAACTATTCATACATGTGAGAGATAGGCTGCCAGGCATTTGTGCTTATACCAACTCATAATCCAAAAATCCAGCCCCACTCCATTGAATGCACCCTGATCAGGTATAGAACTAACTCTAAAACATACCAATGCTGGAACAGAAAATGGCAAAAAGTGTACCAATTGTACTATGTCAAATTCATCAAACATCATAAGTCAATGCAAAAATCACCCATGCAACAACTTCCAGTCCTCAACTCATTGTCAAAAGTGACAGACCCAACTCTGACCCTACCCCCCATCCCATCACTCCATGACCTGGATGAAAGTGCATTGCTGGAACTACAAGACAATGATGATGACTTGAGAGAATTTGAAATTGACTCACCACCAGAAACAGAACAACTACCAACCAACTCCAACACACAAGAGACACAGACACTCCCAAGATGATTAAGCCAAGTATGACAAGCCATGGAGAGAGTGCACATGCAGGACAGTCATCCACCTACTCGGATGGAGAAAGTGATGGAGGAGGTAAAGGAGAGTGAACAGAGGGTAAAAGAATCAAGGATGAGAAGGTCAACCAAGGCAGTGAAGCCAGGTAGTGGGGAAGCACCCATGGAATTAAGATCTGAGGACAGCCACCAAACACCCACAGAGGATCTAGTGCCTGTGGACATACATGGGATCAATCAAGACAGAATTCTTGCCATGCTATCACATCTGAGCAACATTAAACTGCTATCCCTACATAACCTCAATGAACCAAGCACTTGGGAGAAAGCATGGTCAGGACCAGATGCAAAGAAGTAGGAGGAAGGGTACCGAGACGAGCTCAAGTCACTTAAGAAGATGGGGGTTTATAGACTCATTCCACACTCCTAAGTGCTGGCTGGACAGAAGATCAAAAGGGCTAAACCAATTTTCAAAGTTAAGTGCAATGAGCATGGCACCCCAGTCAGATATAAGGTGCAACTAGTGTTTAAAGGGTACAAACAGATATATGGGAAAGATTACAACAAAACTACATCCCTAACAGTGTATATGGAATTGTGGTGTATTCTCTTGCACATAGCTGCAGCAGAGGACTGGGATGCTGCTCAAATAGATGTCAAGACTGCTTTCCTGTACAGTGTCCTGTCCAATGAAGAAGTCCAATATATAGAGCAGCCTGATGGATTTAAGAAGCCAGGGAAGGAGGATTGGGTATATGAGTTGCTGAGGGGGCTGTATAGGATGAAGCAGGTGGGGAGGATTTGGAACCAGATGTTGAACAAAAGGATGCTGTCATGGGGCTTCACCAGGCTGGCATGTGAATCCTGCATCTATTATAGGAAGCAAGCATCTGGAACAGTGATTGTGGCCATACATGTTGATGACTTCTTGTCCAAAGTGAATTCAAGAGACAAGAACAAGTGGTTCAAAGATTAATTGAGGGAAGCCTGGACAATATTGGACTTGGAAAACCCTTGACACATCATTGGGGTATCCACAGTATGGAACAGAGCTAACCAAACAGTTGTGCTATTCCAAACAGCATTTATCAACTATGTTATTCAACAGTTCGGCCAACAGGATGCACATCTGCTATCACTGCCCATGGAACCTGGAGCAAAACTTCAATGCCCGAACCATGATGCTCAGACTAAGGAGGAGAAAGAGGATATCACTAAACTCCCCTATAGATCATTAGTAGGCTGCCTGCTGTACATTGCCATCGCAACCTGTCCCGACATTGCATATGCCATCCAACAACTGTCCCAATTCCTCAATAACTATGATAGGACCCACTGAAACACTGATATCTGCCTAGTCAGATACCTCAAAGGCATGAAAGACATCAAGCTGACACTGGGAGGCTCATCAATCATCCTGTAAGGATTCACCAATGCTGACTGGGCCAGTTGCTTGGATACCAGGAGGAGCATAAGTGGGTATATGTGGTCACTAGGCACAGGTGCAATATCCTGGTCAGTCAGAAAACAGAAAACTGTAGCAACTTTCTCCTGCAAAGCAGAGTACATGGCAGCATATAAATCCACTCAAGAATGCATATAGCTACAGGCACTCATGAAGGCAATAGGGAGAGGGGACATGACAATCAAACCAACAACCCTGTTCTATGACAATAAGGTGGCCATCACCCTTTCAGAAGATGCTACAGCACATGCTAGAGTCAAGCATTTCAACATCAAATATCATTTCATATGTGAATGAGCTCAGATGGGGGAAATCATCATAAAATATGTCAACACCAGGGACAATGTAGCTGACATATTTACCAAAGATCTACCATGGCTGCTATTCCTTTGCCTATCCCAAATGCTCAGAATAACTCAATAGTACCATGCCTATATGTGAGGAGGAGTATACAAAGATTGTGTCCATAGTAAGGAGGAGTGTTAGATTGTGATTGATGTGACAATGCAAAGGAGTACAACAGACACAATTAACAGGGCCAGTGGCCAAAAGACTTGCTTTGTTGTGCTCACTCATATATAGATGACAACCCAGCCATTGCACCCTCAGTTCCATTTAACATGTTCTGAGGGTGCATCATCTCATAGAATAATAGCATACTAAACACTGATACAATACCTAGATATTATACTTACATGTTGTGTCTAGGTACATAAAATACAGTTTCATAACATGTTCTGAGGATATTATACTTACACATTGTGTCTAGGTGTTGGTCACACCTATAGTATTGCTGCTATATAGTGTTGCAGTTCCAACACTCTTCTCATGTGTCTTTGCTCAGGTCATTGCTTGTTTCTCTCCAGATTCCTCTCCAGTGCCCTTCTAGTCACCCC
>JABCKS010000367.1:2048-12780 GCA_018851325.1 Termitomyces sp. DKA19 | reverse complement strand
TTGGGCCATAACCTTGGGGCCCCTCAGGGCATAACTCTGTCCTGAGTTCAAAGGAGATTCAACTTCCCCTTACACATTTCTATTCTCTTATCCCCTCTTATTTTATCTCCTTTCCATCTCTTTTGCCTATCTAATCCCTCATCTTATCTCACTTATCTTATCCTTGTCTGATTCCTGCTATTTCATCTTATTGCCCCATTTTATCCCACCTATCTTATCACACTATCTTTCTCATCTGATCTTACTATCTTATCTAGGCCAGAACTAAGGAAAATATAAATATTATAGAAAAAACCAAGAAAATACAAAAAGAATAAGAAAGTAACTATATATGGAGTCCCATTCCCCTTGCCTCACCCAACTGCCCTCCCTTTACCTTTTGCCCTCCTTTGCAACTCCTGCTTTACTCCCTAGAGGTTGATCACCTCCTCCTCAAAGTCCCTCTCTACCATCACATCCACTTCCTCTGGCAGCAGCCCTGACAACCTCTGCCCATCCCAGAATTCCATATAAAAAGCTCTCCACATCTTGTCTCATATGTTCTCTAGTAAAGGTACAAGATCTGTTAGGTTTTGCACTGTCTGCTCCAGAACCTCCTCCTAGCTGAAGACTATTTGCTAATGGATGCTCTCCAGCCTCTCCAGCTCCTCCATCCTATATTTAATTTTCAGGAGTAGGCAATACTTGGAATGGATCTGGTGGAGGCCATTGCAAATAAATGAGCATACCATAGTCACCTTATCTAGGAGACTCTGGTGTACCTGAATCCACTTTGGAACCCATTATCAACAACTCAAAACCCCAGAGAAACATGATCATTCACCTAGCAGGGACAGCCAACATTGGGCTTGCTAAGCTGCTAGCTAGCCCTAAGCCCACTCATCATCACCTGCACAAATCCACCACTCTACTAAGGTAACCCCCTGTGAGCTCCCCTTACCCTGTCCTACCTCCTCCTGCTTCTGCTGCTCTAGTTCTACCACCCACCCCTGATTCTGCTTCTGCAATGACTGGTATATCTGGTAAAAGGTGTCCAGCTCTCCTGTCCTTGCCATAAGCTCCTGAACCAGCTCCTAATTCTGGGCCATGATCTACTGATCCTAGTCCAGCTGGATAGCTTTAATTTTCTGAAGTCAGACCACCTCTTCTAGGAGACTGGTAACCTCACCTAACAATGAGGTTTTGGGGACAGAGGAACTGAAGAAGGTCTAAATAGAAGGAGTTAAGGTCCATAAAAAGAGTAATAAGAGTTCAGTGTAAGAATGCTTGAACTCCAGACCCTCCTTGGATAATGCCTAGCACTTTGAACCTACATGCAAGCTTAAGGGGCTGAAGGATAGGAGGAACAATGGCACCTCAGAACCTAATAGATGCACCATCAATAGCTCTGTAACTCTACCCTGCTGCCCTACTTGTGCTCTGTCTACACCTCCTGCCCCTATAACTACTGGACCCAGTCCTGTCAATACCACTACTCCTAAACAAGCCCTTAGAAGATAACTCTCAATTACCACTTTTACCTGGAGTTGCAGTACCCTCTGAGACCTCTTGACCAGCACTGCCTCCTCCTTTTGTCAGCTTGCCTGCTACTGAGCCCAGAATGAGCAGTGCAAGTAAATCAATTACTTGATGGGCTATGAGATCAGTAGAGGATATGAGAGAGTTTGGCAGTAGTGGCAGGTATATTACTTCAACTATATTAGCTAAAAGGAGGAGGTGGGTACCTGTAACAGCATAATATGGGGAGCAACCAATTCATTTATGAACTATAATATATTCTGACCAAAAGACTGAATAGCAAGCAGTACTCCACCTTGATTGATCACCATTAATAGCCTTGAAGAGAGCCTGGCAAACATCAAAATAAGGTTGCTCAACTATACCATTCATGTACTTATTGTAACTAGAGACCTAAATATGATGGAGGTTGTATTTTTTCACTAAGTAGACAATACCTTTAGAATGGGAGTGCCATTGTTAGTAACAATTTTACTAAGAGCTCTTCAGCAACAAATGACATTTTTGTACAGCCACTTAGCAATAGTGTTACTATTCTCCCCCCTAATAAGTATATAGAACTTGAGATAATATGTTAGTAAACAATATCCTTAGATGATATACTTAAACTTATTAGAGAGTGGTATGAATATTGTGTCAATGTATATCTTACTAAACAAGAGTGCTGGCATAGTGACAGTCAAGCACTTTAGTTGTCTGATAAATCTAGCAGATGTAAGAAGTATAAATATACCAAATGATGTTGGCACTAACTTAGGGCCACCAAAAGCATTCTAGTAAAGCTGAACAGGTAACAAAAAGTTCTCTGTAGCCTGAGTCATCATGCATAGCTTATAGGATATATAAGCAAAGGTTGATAGAGATGAATAACTTATGGGCACCATTTCTATTCTGTTGCTAAAGCTTATTATCTGCAATAAAGAACATAGCTGTATAGTGAACAAATGTAACATAGGCATTGTCACTAAAGTTGTTAGGCCTAACTAAGTTTCTAAGCCACTTCTGGACCAACAAGATACAAGTATTGCTAGCAATAGCCTTAGTGGTATGGGGGACATCACTATATGTAGTGGTAGTGTCATTACATAGAAACAGAAAGTCATCACTAGTTGCTAGTTATAGGACTGCTATATCTAAAGTGTTACTAATGAATGTTCCTAAGGGCTGGAACTTGAGGAGAGAAGGTAGTGATTGTGAGGCTAAAGAGATGTAAAGCAAAGAGATAGAGAGCTGTACTTGATGCATGAAGCCATATAGTCAATCAATTCAATCCTTATATACTGAGTTGTTGCTATTATCTGGAAAAAGGTCACTAGACTATAGTGAGTATTGCAAAAGTCTATTAGGGTTATAGAAAGTACCTTTAATGTGTATGAGCTCAAAATGGAACATCAGAATTGCTATGATTCAGCAATTTATACTAATAGAAGGCTGAATGTGAGAGTTCCAAAGTATACTTTTAATGTAGCAAGCATTAACTTCAATGATTAGGTTTCTAACTCTAATAAGATACATTTATAAGGCCTGAAGAGCTTGATAAAGGCCATAAAGCTTAAGTTTGGGCTGACTAAATTGTGACTCCCTGTCATTAAGTGTGATGGACCTAAAGGAATTGTAGTGACATTTTTTGTAGTTGTTACTATAGCATTGGCAGAAGTAGTAGCCTATAGTAATGTATGACATATCAACCACTGAGATAACTGGGTCAGGTGATTTATCATCAATAAGGACTAGGGGCTTAGCATCTTGGAGAGCCTTAATAAAGTCTCACTAAGCATTAATTGATCTGGACCAAACTCAAAAGGAACTCTAGTATGTGTGAGTTTTGTTAAGTTATTAGTATGGTAAGTGAAATTCTTAATGAAAATCCTAAGGATGCTAACTGTACCCAGAAAGGCTCTAACTTCTGATGGCAACTTACAAGAGCCCCAGTGCTCAAGCAGGGCTAAGCAACTTTTATCTGGTATTTGACTGCTAGAAGTGCAAACATGTCCCAAGATCTTGAATATAGGAGTATATAAGACTAGCTTATGACCTGAAAATATACTGCCACAATACTTCATTTGCTAGAGAATTTGGTTAAGGAGTTCAAAGAACTCCCAGAGTGCTAAGCAAATATTTAGATTAGTGGAATGCTTAGTAGAAATACTGTTAATGAGCTTTCAGTCTTTGGGACTTTTAGCACCAATGTTATAAATGAAGCTAAGCACACAAAGGAGCAGCAATACTGAGCAAAGCTGTACCTACTCTATGACAAGCCTAAGCACTTTGTCCAGGAATGCCTGAAGTAGGGTGGTGCCCTTAGATAAGCCACCTGGACTATATTAGAGACAAATTTGAGTTCTAGTATATAGAAAATAAGTTGGCAATTTAGTCAATCTAGAAGATACACTGAATTATAGAATCAACTTCAATGTCTTCTCCACCACATTTTTATACATATACACTTTAGTACTTGCTCCAGACAGTTTCATAGCTTATCTCACCTCTTGATTTTTCCAATCCTTCCTACTTCAAACTTTTCTCATCCTTTTTTCCTACTCTGACACTGTTAGCACCTTGGTTAACAGTGGGTCTACCACTTTCCTCTCCCCTGGATTCAACTATTCAGCCCTATCCAGCTCCAGTTATTTGAGAGCAGACTATTCTTTATCAGAGAAATCACCTGCTACACATATGTTCCCCTGTATTTTAAAAATAGCACAAAACTCAAACTTCAGATACTTATCACCTAACTGCACAAGTCTACTCCTGTAGTCTTAGGCCTTTCATAGTTATAATCCACCAACCCCATATCAATTGGCAAACTCTTACCATAGCCTTAGATTACATGTACCCCTCTGCTATCCCCTTGTCCCTCCTCTTCAACTTAGACCCAATGAATGCTGAGAACCTTGACAAGTTATATTTGACCTTAGCATGCTCCTTTATCATTGATATCACCCTTCAATCTATAAACACTACCTATGCTATACTCCTAGATAGTGGAGTTATAGAAATCTTTGTAAGTAAGAAGCTGAGCCTCCTAAGTAAGATACTAGATGCTCCAGTTAAGCTGCAACTCTTTAACAGTAATCTGACACCCTCTGGAATGATCTTCTATCATCACATTGACAGCATTCACCTTACAAATGGTCTAGAATTCTCCATCAACCTCTAAATTACCTAGCTGCATCCCACTACCCCAATCATCTTTGAATTACCCTAGTTATATAAAGCCAACCCTAACATCAACTGGAACCTAATAAGTATGATGTTTGACAGCAAATACACCTTGGCTAGCTGCCAGGATATTGCTTCAATCCTAATATTTACCTACTGTTAAAGTCCTTCTCACTCTAAAAGCCCCTCTGAACCTATCTTCAGCTAATAATGAGCCTCCTTTAGGTGCTTCAGCTTCTTCATCCTTTGCTCAATTTCTATAGGCAAGTAGTACTTTAGACAAATCTAATAAAGGCTGTTCTAAATATACATGTAGACAGTGATATTCTATTTAGGAGACAGATAAAGAAAGGAAGAGGAAAACCTCTAGGCCTGATAAGTATACTATCAAAGATCTTGCCTTCTTCAAAACCTTTCCTCCTTGCTTCCACCACTCTACTTGTGCTCCTGCAGACCCTTCCTCCTCCATGCCCACAGATGACCTGACTGTGAGAAGGTGCCTCTGTAGGGCCTGAATCTTAATTACCACCTTAATATAAGACCTCCAGGCAACTTAGAGTACTTAAATCAGAACTGCCTCCCTCTCCTGCCACTCTAACTGCTATTGGGCCTAGAATAAGCAATGAATATGCTACTTATGGCACCCATCATAAATATCCTAAGCCTGCTAAAAATGTTCCAGTGTAGATAAAACACAGGCTTCTCTGTATATTCAGTAGAACTTGCACTAAAGAAGGAAAAATTAGTTCTTTAATGGCAACTCCAAATCTGATGACTTATTAGTTAGTTCATAACACACCACTCTTACAATAGGAACCCCTTTCTCTAGTGAGGATGCTGGGATATACTAGGATGCAAGGGCTGCTTAAGTACAGGAAACCTCCCCTAGTTTGACTTTGATGGGTCCCTCTTATAATAGAGGGCTTTCTAGAATATTCAAAGGCCTGAGAGGCTCTTGGGATTCCAGAGCTGCTGCCCACAGTTCCTGTTGCTCTTTCAGGGTATTAGCTAACTATTCTGAATTAGAAAAAATAAGTATGTATGACTAAACAATTAGTCCACCACCTCTCTCTCTTACTGCTAATCCTGTTCCAGTCAATGTGCCTTGTATGCAATCTAGGCTACCATATTGTTGGTGTTTAGAAGAGTTGAAGACTTATATTTATGATAAGAAAACATAGTATTGTGTTAGGAGAAATTGGATAATAAACTGTTAAAAAATTTTTAGAAGATTACTGAACCTCTACAAATACTCCAGGAACCAACAATACCTACTATGCCTCAAGTGTCTTAATGTTTAGAGGGAGAGTAATGTCAGGACCCCACTAATTTTGCTCTGTCAACCCCCAATAACCTCACTACCCTTAAAAACCACTCCTACCCAACTTTCAAACATCCTTACCCCCTACCTAGACCTTACCCATGACCTGTGCATCATCAGATCATCAGTCTATGCATTCCTGAGTCTGGGCCCCAATAACTCCCTAGAGTACATTCTATACATCAACAGATCACTAGCAACTCAGCTTCCTAAGTCCCAGCACTTCCTTAGAACCTACCCCTACCTTAGAACAATTCCACATCTATGAGTTGACCCCAGGCCTGACCATACCCTGGCCCTGCTACAACAAAAGCCAAATCTTAAATAAATGGCAACCTTGCCCAACTCTTTCTGCAAACTCTGAATATATAGCTCTAAACCCTTCATAGCCAGTTACTAGTCTTAATGTTGCCTAGTTCTGTCTACTTTTGTCTATATTTCATCTCTCTACTCTGCTCTATCTCTTTATCTACTTAATTTACTTATTTTCTCCTTTCCTTTTCAATTCTCCAATATAGTTGTCTCAGTCTACAGAATATTTCTACAGACTTATACAACTTCTGCCCACTTTACATCAACTCTAGAACATTGCCTAATATCTGGATCACCCTCAGGACACTTGTATGTTCCCTTCTCTGTCATCAACTAATTGACTAGCAGGTTCTTACTCTTGGAGGTAAGCTCCCAAGTTCTCTGGACCTAATATATATTTATTTGTAGTTCTTAAGAGATATTGTCAATACTATATTCCTTCCACTTCATTTTGAACTGCAATTTTCCCTAAAACACTCTATTGTCCAGTATTTCCTCTACCTTATACTCCTCCTGATCATTGACTAGCACTAGTAGTAGCAGTGGTTTTTGTAAGAGCAATCTTTGGAGGCTGGAACTCAAATTACACAGCGATTCCCTATACCCAATGTGACCTTCTAAGCTTCTGAACTATGGGACTAACTATATAGTAATAGATGGTCATATACCCTCTATGATATGCTAACACTTATAGTGCAACCAGCAGAGAGTCTGGAACAGGGAAAGTGATGTGAGGTGATGTGAGGTGAGGTAAGATCAACTCTAACCTTATAGACTAAAGTCATGTGCTATTGTCAATTCTATCAATGCATATAATAATAGTTCTGAGGTAAAATGAGCCAAAATGGAATAGTCCTTAACAGTTTTAGACACTGACCAGGAATGAAATCCTTTGGGGCTAAGAATAGCTTAATAGTATTAAAGACTGGGTGCAACTAATATAGACTGGCAAAAAGCTTCAGCTAGTAAGCTAATAACTCTACTTGTCTTTCTACCTTAAATGGCTTTAAGTGACAATAGAATAGCTTCTATTATAGTTGCATTGTCTTGATATTAGAGCTATCCAGATAGACATAATCTCTAGGCTTATACACAGAGGCTAATATCTATTATTGATTGTAATACTGTGCCATATCCTCCTTTATCTTTATTAATGCTACCTTTACTTTCTCTTGCACCTTTCTTATTTTATCTACAAACTCATTTACTATATCATTCTCTTAGGGCTCAAAACCCATATATGGGTGTTGGCCAGTATCTAGGAAGAATGAAGTCATCTGTATAAAAGAGTGAACATAATTGTTATACTGGAATTCTGTATTGAACAGAAGTTCATCCTAATTATTCTGTCTCTTAACTGCAAGTGCTATTCCAGTTCTTGGTTTACCTGTTCCATCTGTCTATCTGACTAAGAGTGATAGGCTGTGGTTGCATGGAGTTTTACCCCAGCAATCAGTACAGCTCTTAAGTGAATTTTGCTACAAACTAAGAACCTCTATCTAAAATATACCTCTTGAAAAGACTATGAAGCTTTCAGCCATTCTTCTAATACAGGCTAGTAGCTCTCAGAGCAGAGCAAGTAGTGTGGGTAGAAATAAAATAAGCATGCTTTCTATAAAGATCTATTAACTGCATTATATATATAATTATCTGGAAGTTCCACAATGAAATCTACAAAAGCAACACTCTAGCAACTAGTAGGAATTGGAAGGGAGTAAAGTTAGCCTATGGGTGTCTGGTAGCACAATTTGATATAAAGGTAAAAATTACAAGTGCTAGTATATATGCCAATATATCAGGATATCTGTGGCCACTAATAATTTTAGGATATTAACTCTAATGTTTTCTACCTATCTAGGTGCTCTGCCACCTGAGAGTTATGATGCTGCTTCACAATATACTATCAGAGCTTTAGAATGTTAGGTACATAAATATATTTCTAGAAGGTCAATAGCCCATTCTGCAAACCCTATTCCTTAGCATATATTGACTTCACTCTACTGGCATATTGAGTCTGTAGAATCTGTGCTGCTTATACAATAGCATCTTTCTAGACACCTTGACAATTTCTTGTTGAATGTTTTTGAGGATGTTTGCCTCATCACCTTAGACCACAATCTCTTCCAAAGTATAAATAGCAAAAAGCTCCAGTTTTAGAAACACAATGTTATTATTATTATCTGCTTCTATACTATAATCAGTTCTCTTAGATAGTATGTCTGGTTTACCCATATTTTGTCCAGACTTATAATATAGCAAAAAGTCAAAGATAGTCAGATACAAGGGCTATTAAGCCTGACATTGATTAAGTTTCTTTGCTAAGTAGAAGTGCTCAAAGTTTTTATGATTTGTCCAAATTTCAAATTTATACTATACACCTTCAAGGAAATACTACCATTCTACAAAGAATCAAACAATGGCAAGTATTTCCTTGTCATAAATCTCATAATTCTATTTCACTGTATTGAAACTCTTTGGAATAGAAGGCTACAAGGTGCTACTTACTATCCACCTTCAATTGTTGAGACAGGACAACTCCAATAGCAAAGTTAGAGCTATCAACTTCAATACAAAAAGAATAGTCATCATCTAAGAATAGAAGGACTGATTTAAAGATGACAGCTTACTTAAGGGCATTAAAAACAACTTACTGCTCCTATTACTATGCTATATCCTTACTAGTAAGGTTAAACAAAGGACAAATATAATGAGAAAAGTCCTGAATAAACCTCTAGTAGAAGTTGACAAAGCCCAAAAATGCCTGGACTTCCTTCTTGTTCTTTGGCTTTGGCCATTCTACTATATCTGCCACCTTGACTAGGTCTATTCTGCCATACTATATGAAATGATCAAGCCTAAGTAGTCTACTTTGGTCTGCTCAAATTCACATTTTTCAGGTTTTAAGTAAAGTTGGTATTAGCAGAAATGTTCTAAGACAATGTATATAATCTAACAATGCTTCTCTAGAGTTTTAGTGTAGATAAGGATATCATCTAGATAGATACAGATGACACTTTCTATAATCAGATCATAGAAGATGTTGTTTATTATAGTCTGAAAAGTAGTAGAACTATATGTGAGGCTAAAGAACATTATCAGAGATTCAAAGAGTCCACAATCAGTTCAGAATGCTGCCTTCCACTTATCCCCTTCCTTGATATGCACATTGTTGTAGCTTCAGTGGACATTTAACTTAGTGAAGTAGTATATACCTTAGAAGTTGTTAATAAGTTCAGAGATGAGAAAAAGGGGGTAGCAGTTATTCACTGTCATTGTATTTAAGACTCAGTAGTCTTGAATTAAAGAGAAGGACCTATCTAAGCTATTAGAGACTTTAAGGCTTATATTCAACTAGAGCTGAAGTTCTCTTACAAAGATATATCCAGCTCATCCTGTTTCTATAGTGCAAGTAGATAGACCTTGCAACTGGAAGGTTCTCCTTCAGGTATTAGCTCAATAGTATAGTCTTATTGCTTATGCTCAGAAAGAGAATCAAAAGATATTTTAGAGAATATATCTTCAAAGTCTTAAAAATAGCAAGAGATAGTACTACCAAGGAGCTTGGGCTCAGAATTTGCAATAAATGCCTCAGCCAGCCTTTGGAAGATAGTCTAACTGGCCCTAATCTCTGCTATAGTTAGGATAGCACAGAGTGTAGTAGTATAAATTCTATTGCCTACTTCAATGGTCTCATCTAGGAACTTTAAGTCCAAAGCACTCACAAATTCCTCTATGCATTCTGTTTCCTCTTGAAATTCACACCTAGCTCCCCTGACATCCTCATAGAAGGCCTCTTTATAAGAAAATGTCAGAGAGGAGGGATCCAAAAGGTCAAGATCAGCATAAAAAAGATGCTCTATATGACAAGTATGTATAGCAGCATGCTTATAGACCTTTGCTTTATGTTCCTCTTTTACCTCTTCTATATAAGTAGTGTAACAATAAGGACAACAGTTTATTTTTATCACTTCTTTTGTCCAGTTGATCTCTGAGTTATAATTTTAAAACCAAGTAAACTCTAAAATTATATCCTATTTCCCCAGGTTAGTGACTGCAAAAATTGCATACTTTAAGTGAGTCTTATAGTGAAGGACTAGATCTACTAAGGAGTAAATAGAGCCAGCTTTGTTGGGTATACCATAAATGTTGTACACTAAAATAGAGTATATGAGAGGCTAAGTAGTAAGGCAGTGTTATTTCACATATTCTGTGTCTAGAAAAAGGCCAATGGCCCTACTATCAAGTAGAGCAGCTATGCTAGAAGTCTGCTGAGTATCTTTTATCTCTATCTTCACCTTCAATCTCAAGAAGTTAACAAATAGAGTGGAGGCAATAATATAATAACAAGAAAGATGATGTTCCTAGGCAGGAATCTTCAGGCATGGTTAGGAGGAAACTTTGCTAGTCAAGGCTTTGACT
>JABCKS010000366.1:0-21525 GCA_018851325.1 Termitomyces sp. DKA19 | reverse complement strand
AAGGTTGTTTTGGAGGTATTTGAGTGGTTCCCAGATATCATCTTCAGGTCCATACTTAGTCCACTAGACAAGGTATTTGACTTATCCATGACAGTGTCAGGAGTCAAAAATGTCATCAACCTCATACTAGGTTTCTCCATCAGCCTGGATAGAAGGAGAAGGGTTGTTTTGTTAGCCAGAGAGGGGATCTGGGTTATGCTATTCTAGGAGTCAGATATGGAAGGTGGGGTGAGTCCCCTTCATTCTGACAAGGAGGTCAAGTTAGTATATATAGAAGGATACTTTTTGGAGTATCTTAAAGGGTCTGAAGCATTTGTGGTCAACTTTTGGAGAGGGTTGCTAGGTTTTGATGCTCTAGCAGTCAAGCTAGACAAAGGATTCTATAGGCCAGTCTGGAGTGGTGTCTTAGTGAGTGTCTGCATACTTCTAATAAGCCTGGTTAGCAATATTAATCTTCTCCTTGAGGTAGTTTTGCAGGCTCTAGAGGTCCTGGGCAGTGACATAGGCTGTATAAGGAGAGATGTCACAGAGTGAGATGGTGAGTTGAGGATTATATCCCAGTCATCCTACAAGTAGTTCATGTACAGCCAGAAGTACTGTTCCAGAGTCTGATTGACATGCTTGGTCTATTTGTTAGTCTTTGGGTGATAGGCTGTAGACAGGCTGGACTTGATGTCTAAAGCCCAACACAGGGGATTGCTAGAACCATAAGACAAACAGAATGCTTCAGTCAAAAATGATGTCATTGAGCAGGCTATGGCTTTGTGAAGACATGAGTGATGAATTGTCAGATGAAGTACAGGGCATTGTCCATAGTGTAGCAGGGGATGAAGATGGCTTGTTTTGTTAGCTAGTATACAATGACAAGGATCATGTCATGTTCCTTAGACTCTAGAAGCTCAACAATATAGTCTATGGAAATAGAGGACTAGGGCTAGCACTCTATTGGGAGAGGCTTGAGGAGTCCAAAAGAGTAGTGGCATGGGACCTTGGCCTAGCAGCATAACCTCATAGGTACAGACAGATTGAGTAATGTCTTTCTTGAGTCTGTGCCAGAAGTACATTTGCATGATAAGTTAGAGGGCTTTCCAGATCTCTGGATAACCCTGAAGTTTATGATTGTAGTGCTGTCAGAGGACCTCAAGATGTAGTTTCTGGTGGTCTGGAATGTAAATTGTACCATTCTAGAGGAGGAGCTAGTTGTTGGGGAAAAGGGTAAAGGGTGAGTGGGTTGGAAAAAGGATTGTAGAAGGAAGGGGGGAAGTTCTGAAGGTCATAGGAGCAGAAATAGTCATCTGGGGGCACTTGTTAGATTTGTTGAAGGAGACCTTCATTGTCTAGCAAGAGGGGGGCCTGGAGTTGCTCAGGGGAATGATAATGTGCTGATTGAGGGTATTTTGTCTGGCCTCAAAGGATTTCTGTGGATAGACATTAGGTCTCCAAGTTAAGGTATCAGGCTTGGCTCCAAGATGGCCAGGGCAGTACTGTATAATGAAGTTATACTCAGATAGTAGCTCAGACCATTGGGCCTGCTAGTGGCTGAGTTGCTTGATGGTCATGAAGTACTAAAGGTTGTTGTAGTTCAAGTAGACCTAGATACTATATTGGGCACCTTCTAGGTATGTCCTCCACTACTGGAAGACTTCCACAAGAGTCCCTGAGTATTAGGGTCAGTCTGGGAGAGGATTCTGGTAAGGGCATAGTTGAAGGCATTGCATTTAAGGATGATGGAGAGGGAGGTATTGTAGTGTCAGAGATTGGGGCAGAAATGAAGGTGGACTTGAGGAGGTCAAAGACATTTTGACAGTCTAAGTCCCAGTTCCATAGGATGTCCTTCTGGGTGAGGCAAGTGAGTTTTTTCATGATTCTGGAGTCATTATCAATAAACCTCTAGTAGAAGTTCACAAAGCCAAGGAAGGACTAAAGCAGATATACTACCATAAAGACATTATTCATATTATAGAAAATGTTATTTATGAAGTACTGGAAGGTGATGGGGGAGTTGGTCATTCCAAAGGGCATTACCAGGTATTTAAAGAGTCTATATTAAGTCCAGAAAGCAGTCTTTCACTTGTGTCTGGAGGCAATACAAATATTGTTATATCCAGAGCAGAGGTTGATCTTTGTATATACTTTTGCACTCCAGAGTCAGTCTACAAGGTCTCTGATAAGGAGGAGGGAGTACTGGTTCTTCTTCATGATCTGGTTCAACCCTTAATAGTCAACACAGAGGTGGAGCATGCTGTCTTTTCTCTAAGTGAAGAGAACTAGGGCTCTGGCAGGGGAGGAAGAGGGTCAGATGAAGCCCTTTCCTAGCATTTTGTCCATGTAGTCCTTGAAGGCCTGAAGCTTGGTTTCTGACATGTTGTAGACCTTTTCAAAGGGCAGGGAGGCTCCTTATTCTAAGTCAATCTGGTGGTTATAGGGTTAGTATGGGAGGAGTTTCTTAGCACTTCCTTCTGAGAATACATCTGCAAATTCATGATATTTGGGAGGTATGACCTTGCACAGAATCTTCTCCTTAAATTTAGGGGAGTCTGGGAGTTTCTGGGCTCAAAGCTGTTTAGTTGGAGTTATATACAGCTAATAGGCCTGGGTCTTGTTGAAAAGGATTCTGGCAAATGGGGTGACCCCTATAACATGAGAACTGTGCCTAGGGGTCTCCTTGTCCAGGGTTCAAGTGTTTTCTAGGTTAGAGGAAGTAGTTTGGGAGAGAAATGACTTTCTAAACTTATTGTAGAGAATGTTGGGTTAAAAGAAGTTTGGAGGGGGAGGTCAGAAAAAACTTTTGGGAGAAGAGGGTTATGGAAGGTGTGGTCATGGAAGAGGGTGTAGAAGAGGGGTAGAAGGGGTAAGCACTGGCATCAGCATTGTAGTTTATTAGAGGACAGGGTTTGTTAATGTTGCAGTTCTCTTCCTTCCCTCTAAGGTTCCACAGTAAGAGTTGAAGGGGGGAGTTGGGGTTTAGAATGGAGGGATGGTCAGGGTTAGGTTTATCTTCAACAGTGGGAAAGCATTGGGATCAGAGCAATATTTTGGCAGCTAGCTAAGTGTCTTTGCTGTCAAATGTCATGCTCATTGAGTTTCAGTTAATGTCAGGGTTGGCTTCACATAACTAGGATAACCCAAAGATGATTGGAGTGGCAGGGTATAGCTGGGTGATCTGGAGATTAATGGAGAATTCTAGACTATTTGAGAGGTGAATGCTGTTAATGTAGTGATGAGGGATTGTCCTGAAGAGTGTCAGATTACTATCAAAGAGTTGCAACTCAACTGGAATATCTGATGCCTTATCTGAAAGACCTAGTTCCTTACTTACAAAGATTTCCATAGCCCTGCTATCAAGAAGTGCAGTATAGGTGGTGTTTGTGGATTGAAGGATGACATCAATGATGAAGGAGTATGCCAAGGTCAAATACAACTTGCTGAGGCTCTCAGCATTTGTCAGGTCTAAGTCAAGGGAGAGAGAAAAAAAAATAGAAGAGGGGTCCATGCAATCCAAGACCATAGTGAAAGTCCACTAGTCAATGTGGAGGTTGATGGATTGTAACTATAGAAGACCCAGAACTATGGGGGCAGATTTGTACAGTCAAGTGATAAGTATCTAGAGCTCATGTTTTATGCTATTCTCAAAGTATCAAGCAATGTACATGTAGTAGGTGATCTCTCCAGCAAAGGATAGCCCACCATCAAATGACCAGAGCTGGATGGAGCTGGGTAGTCTGCTCAGACCTCAGTGGAGGTAGATTGCTCCAGTTTCTCTAAAGGATTCTAGGTCTGTCAGAAGAAATCTACTTAAAGAAGTCAGAGTTTCTATAGGATCACATTACATTGCCAAGGGTAGTCTGCCATGTGCTCTTTCTACCAAAGCAAGGGGTCCTCTCCTGTCCAGGGCACATTTTTGAGCCCTGTAGGTGTAGGAGGTATATAGATAGCTGGAACTACTATGGGTCCCCTTCAAGGAGGTGTGGAGCATACAGTTAAGGCTGAAAATGGGTAGCTCTCAGTCTCTGGTATGTACTCTACTTTAGCAACAAACAGTGTTAGAACTGTATACTCAAGACACACTGACAGGATATAAGTAAGTCTATAATCTTCAGTTCAATACTCAATTGACTAATAGCTACCTGACAGGATATAAGTAAGTCTATAATCTTTAAGGTAGTATAAGTATATGTTGGGTTAATACTATAGCAATGTTTACTTACCCTCAGTTCAATACTCAATTGACTGAGAGTATTCATAGCATAGTGTCCATATATATATATGTATTTTGGTGACAATGGAACAATGGAAAGGGCCACATAAGTAGCTAGTATGATATTAGTGAAGGGCTAAAGGGAAGTGATGATAATGAATGGGTGCAGAGGTCAATAGTGTTCATTTGATAACTAACACTCCTCCTCACTATGGACTCTAAGTCCAGATAAGGGTTCTCCTCCTCACATAAGAGTTGTGGTAATTGATGGTGTCTGAAGGCCAAGGAGAGCATATAGACATAAGAAGAGAGGGGCAGCAAGCACTTTGGTGAAGACATCTACAACATTAAGTTTAATGTTCACATAATAGATTTAGATTTCACCCACCTGTACATATTTGTGTAAAAAGTGATATTTAATGTTGACATGCTTGATACAGGCATGAAGAGCAGGATCCTTAGATAGGTTGATCATGGCATTATTGTTGCATAAGATCAGTATTGGTTTATTAGTGACATTATGTCCAATGCCTTTGAGTAGGGTGCATAACCATATACACTACTGTGCACTCTTGAAAGCAGTCATATATTCCACCTCATATAAGGATGTAGCAACCAACTTCTGTTTGTGTGCTACCCAAGAAATTACCCCTGAACTCAGACCCCAAGCATATCTACCAATGCTTCAACATATGTCAAGATAGTTGGCCCAGTCAGAGTTAGTAAAACCTATGAGATTGATCAACTCCTTTGCCACACCTAGGACAAGTTTCATATGTTGAGTGCCTTTGAGGTATTGGACAAGCCTTGTTGCTGCCCACCAGTGAACAGTTGTATAGTTATCAATGAATTGGGTGAGTTGTTGAATGGCATATAATATGTTGGGGTAGGTGAAGATAGCAATGTATAGTAAGCACCTAATGAGAGATCTGTAAGGGATCTTCTGTAATGTGCTGGCCTCATCAAGGGAGAGCAAGGATCTGTCAATGCATCTAAGTTTAAGCCTGGGTTCCATGGAAAGAGAAAGAGATACTGCATCAGATTAGCCAAACTAACTTATGATCTTCTGAATTAGCACAGACTGTGATAGTTTAATAGTATGCATCTGTCTGTCCCATTCAACAGTAATTCCTACATTGGATATAGTCCATACTGAGCATAGTTGGTCTTTAAAATGCTCATTTTCTGCATTATTGCTCATGATCAACAGAAAATCATCAACATGTACTGCTGCAATGATAGTGCCAGTGTCACTTATTCTATAGTAGATGCAGGATTCACAGGAAAGTCATATGAAGCCCCAAGATAGCATGTTGTCATTAAAAGTTTGATTCCAAATTTGTCCAGCCTGCTTCATGCTATAGAGGCCTCTGACCAAGCACCACACCTAGCTTTCTTTGCCATATTCCTCAAAGCCCTCTGGTTATTCCATATATTGTACTTTGTCATTAGGGAGTAATCCATATAGAAAAGTGGTTTTCACATTGATTTGCACTGCATCTCAGCCTTGAGTTGCTGCTAGATGCAGTAGGACTCACTACAACTCTATACATGCTGTGGGCAAGGTTGTCCTAGTATAGTCACATCCATATACTTGTTCAAATCCTTTGAATATGAGTCACACTTTAAAGCATGCCACCTTTCCATTTTCATCTCTCTTGATCTTGAACATAGACCTACCTTTTTATACCTTGTGACCTAATGGAACTTAGTCTTGTGGAACCAGCTTATAGACACCTATGTTTTTGAGTGACTTCAGTTCTTCCTTGTAGCCTTCTTCCCATTGTTTGGTGTAGACCAACTGTCTTGCTTCATCCCATGTGTGCAGTTTATCATCAAGATCTATAGCATGGAGGTCTCCAAGTGATTTGGCAACTGCTAGCAGGTGTTTGATGCTGTCCACAGATGCAAGGTTGGCAAGGTCTTGGGGGGTGTTGTCATTGGAGATGTCTCCTCCTGTCATCAATGTACCTAGTGGAGGTTGTCCTAGATCTATTTGTTGGTTGTCATTGAGTGTCTATTGTATTTGGACAGCATTATCAGACATTGTTCCTTGTCAATTGTTGCATGCTTCTGCTCAAGATGCACATAGTCTGTTGCCAGCTTTTCATGAGTCTTGTATGGCTTGTTTAATGTGTGTGACTGGTGGATAGTCTGGGGAGGCTTTTGCTGTGGGGACCTAGATTTGATTGAAGCAGTGTGGTACTATTGCTGTGTCATTGTTGTGTTCATTGGTGCATTGAGTTGGGCTTTAGGCAATATTGCAGGTATGTATACTAACTCATCATTGTTATTGTCTGCAGAGAATGGTTGAACCAATGATGTTTTATGGATATTGTCAATTGACATTGGCTCAATTGGTTTGTGTGTGTCTGACCTTAAGACTGTGGGTGCAGGCACTTGTTTGTAATCATTGGTGCCTTCTGCTAGCATCTGAGGGTTGTCATGTCATTCTATAAAGCACACATGATAGGATTTATAAACTTTCTTGGTGTGTGGATCATAGCATCTGTACCCTTTTGAGTTTTGTGTGTATCCTATGAGGATACACTTTACTCTCTGTGGGTTGAATTTGGGATTGTGTTAATACAATATAAGTACAAAAGCCCTACAACCAATTTCATACATATATGAATAGTCAGGAGCATGATTATGCCAAAGCTTGAATGGGGTTTTGTTGTTTAGTGATTTTGTTATTGTTTTTTTATGAAGGTGTGCTGCTATTAGGTAGAATTTGCCTCATAATGCATCAGGACACTTAGTGGCTATTTTTATTGTTCATGCTTTTCTTTGGAGTGTGTAATGCATTCTTTTGACTCAATCAATATGCTGTGAAGTGTAGGGTACACCATACTCATTTTTATCCCTTTTGTAGCAAGCCAATCTTTGACTTGGTGGTTTTTCAATTTTCCATCATGTCCAGTACAGTATATGCTGACTTTTTCTCCAGTTTCAAGTTCTCTTGTCCATTCCCACACTTGTAGTGCTGTGAATGCATCTGCTTTAGATTTGAGTGGAATTGACCAGAGCATATTTGTGTAATCATCAACCAGATCCATAATATATTTGTTGCCTGTATATAATTGCACATTCATGGGACCAGCCAAGCCTATCCAAACTATTTGTAGCCTTATATTTGCCCTTTGCCCCTCCTCTTGCACTTTTGGGACCAGTGTTTTTATCTGTTTGCCAAGCATGCAGACATCACATTTAGATTGTGTAAGGAGAGGGGCCGATGGCATACCTGGCAGAAGACTGTTTTATGCCATTGTGGCAACAACTTAATAGTTAGTATGACCAAGACACTAGTGCCAGGTGTCAATTTTGACAGGTTGTTTTGTGGCAGTTAAGGTATATTCAGATAAAGCATCTTGTAATTCAATTATATATAGATGTTGTCCTGGAATCAGCAGTCTGGCAGCTAGCAATGTTCCTGAGTCTTCATTTAGGATAATGACCCCCATTCAACTGAATGTGATAAGGGCCTTCATGCCAGCAGTCAGTGCAGAGATGGAGATAAGTCAAACAGTAGAGGTGGGAATGTATAAGGCATTTTTGAGGTATATTTCTGTTTGGTTTTGAACCTGTAGTTGTATTTGCCCTATGCCAATCACTTGGATTGAGGTACCTCCAATGCCTTTAACATCACAAGGGAAAATCAGTCATAGAGTGATAAAGTCACTAGTGCATGGAGATATGTAAACAGTTGCTCCAGAATCCATGTAAAAGGGTTTTTCTGCAAGTCTCATGTTGCTTATGGGACTTGCTGGGATGATGGCTATAGTTGCCAGAATAGTTTTGCAGTTGTGCAAAATAGAGATTGAGTGAGTGTCCCAGTTAATTGTTGCTTGTAGTTCATCTTTATCAATAGCCATGAAACCTCCATATTCAAAGAAATCAGTGCTGTTGGTGGTTATGGCACTGGCAAATTCTGCTGGCTTGGCAGTGATCTCAAGTTGGATCTTCTAAAGACTGTCAATGTCAACAATGTAGGCCTGTCCATTTAGTCCTTTCACTACAATGCCATTTTTGATGTTGGCAAATCCTCCTCCTTGCTTTGATTTTCCTCCTTTTTCTTCTCCTTGTATAGCTAGTTGTGCAGTCTTCAATTCTTTGATTGTCTTTCTAGCCATCCCTCCCCCAGGTCAAATACATCACTCCTTCATGTAGCTATGGCATGTGAGCTTCAATGTGTAGCAGATTTTACAGCATGGGAAATTCAGGCTGTGATTGTGAGAGTGGGCTCTCACTTTAGAGTCACAGGCAAAGAGGGCTGTGTCAGTAGAAGAGGTTTTGGTAAGTGTGGAAGGGCTATCAACAGTCTGGAATAGTTTCCTGATCTGGGAAGAGGTGTATAGTGATGTCACTATAGCATCTGACAGGCCTTGTGAAACCTGCATTTGGATAGACTCAAAGGACTTGTTGTTGATACTATTGAGGAGGGCAATGCACTTGAAAAGGTCTTTGTCTATAGTCCCAATTGCAAAGGCCCAATCAATGAGGTTGCATATTTTCTGGGCTGTGGTATCAATCAGCTCTACAATTGGTGCATAGGTAGAAAGGGTTTACTGTATAAGTGCTACCTGCTTTACAGGACCATTGCATTGAGCATGCACTTTCAGGGTGTTGTAGCATTCTTTTGCAGAACCATCAGTCTCCAGTCCCTTCTGCTTAGCTTCAAAGACAGCTGTGTGGATGACACCAATGATAAGACTATTGTTGGACAATCAGTTGGCATAAGCATTGGGTTTAGTCTCCAGGTCAGGCTTCCTAATCAGCCTGTTTCTAGAGTTTGTTATTTGATAGGCCCATAACCTGTTAGAACTATATACTCAAGACACACTGATAGGATATAAATAAGTCTATAATCCTCAGTTCAATACTCAATTGACTAATAGCTACCTGACAGGATATAAGTAAGTCTATAATCTTTAAGGTAGTATAAGTATATGTTGGGTTAATACTATAGCAATGTTTGCTTACCCTCAGTTCAATACTCAATTGACTGAAAGTATTTATAGTGTAATGTCCATATATATATATATATGTATTTTGGTGACAATAGAACAATGGAAAGGGCCATATAAGTGGCCAGTGTGATATTAGTGAAGGGCTAAAGGAAAGTGATGACAATGGATGGGTGCAGGGGTCAATGGTGCTTATTTGATAACTAACAAATAGACCAGTGCTGGCAGGTACCAGAGTGTTCTACCCTATGTTTAGAGCTCCTGATGAGTCTTCCAAGTATGGTTCAGTTCCACATAGAAGTCCTGTATAGGAGGAGATGTCAGAGAATGTCAGTTAGGAGCTGATCCCTAACTTACTGATGGTCCTAGCCTAAATCTATGTATAGCTATTGGCCAGTACTAATGCAAGGATTAAAAGGGAGGTAGGTGTGAGTAGAAGGTCTAGTTATTTTGAGGTATGACTGGAGATTGTATATAGTAGGTCAATGCAATTAGGTTGCCATAGGAGTCTATAGTGTAAGTGGTAGTGGGCCAGTAGAGAGGTGCAGCATAGTGGGCTATCAAGTATGTGATGAGTGGGGGGAGTCTTGATATTATGTCAGGTCTAGAAAACCTAAAAGCTCATCTCTAAGAGCAAGAACCTGCTAGTCAGTTAGTCAATGACAGAAGATGGAATATATGAGTGTTCTGAGGCTGATCCAAGCACTAAGCAATGTCCCAGAGTTGGAATGATGAGAGCAGAGGTTGGCAAAGTCCATGGGGATGTTCTGCAGACTAAGATGACTATGTTGAAGAAGGAAAACTGAGAGGAGAGAGAGTAGATTAAGAGTAAAAAAGAGACAAAATAGAGAGATAAAAATAAGCAATATCAAGACTAGCAACTGACTATGGAGAGCTTAAAGCTATATATTTGGGGTCTCCAGGGAAAGTTGGGCAAGGTAGAGAGTCTCTAAATAGGCAGCACCTATCTGGAACTTGGCTTCTGTTGTAGTAGGGTCTGGGTATAGTCTGAAGCAGGCTCTATAGTCAATCCATAGGTGTGGAATGGTCTTGAGGCTGGGGCAGGCCCTAAGGAAGCATTAGAACTTAGGAAGCTGAGTTGCTGGTGATCCAATGATGTATAAGGTACATCCTGGGAAGTTGTTGAGATCAGAGCTTAGAGATGTGTGAACTAGTGATCCCAGTGATGTGTAGGTTACAGGTGGGATTTGAATAGAGGGCAGCAGTTTTGGAGGTTAGGCAGAGATAGTTTTCTGGGATGGCAAAATTATCAGGGGTTAGTATTGGGGGTTAGCAGGGCAAAATTGGTGAGGTCCTGACAATCAAAGAGCTATAGTCCTTTCTTGGCTTTGCAAACTTCTACTGGAGATTTATTAACAATTACTTCATAAACACAAAAAAGCTCACTTGCCTTACCTGAAAGGACACCTCATGGAACTGGAACTCAGACTGTCAAGATGTCTTTGTACCTCTATCCCCATTCTTTGACACTACAACCCCTCCCTCTCTATCATCCTCAAATACAACACCTTCAACTATGCCCTTGCCAGAATCCTTTCTCAGACTGACTCCAACACTCAGCAACTTTGCCCCAGCCTACTCCATGATTTCCATAGAGCTCAACTATAACATCTATGACAAGGAGCTTCTTACAATTGTGGAAGCTTTCTAACAGTGGAGGATGTATATGGAGTTCACCTAGTACAGTATTTAGGTCTATTTGGACCACAATAACCTCCAATACTTCATGACTACTAAGCAGCTTAGCTGCCAGCAGGTCTGATGGTCCAAGCTACTGTCTAAATATGACTTTGTTATTTGATACTGCTCTAGCCACTTTAGGGCCAAGCTTGATACCCTGACTTAAAGGCCTAACATCTACCTACAAAAATCCTTTAAGGCTAGACAAAATGCCTTTAACCAGTGCATTATCATTCCCCCCAAGCAACTCTGAGCTGCCCTCCTACTAGATGACAAAGGCCTTCTCCAATAAATATATTCAGTACCTCTAGATAACTACCTCCACTCCCATGACCCCCAGAACTTCTCTCCTTCTTCCTCTGACCCCCCCTCCAACCCTCCCACCTTTATCCTTTCTCCTGACAACTAGCTCCTTCTTTGCAATAGTGCAATTTATATTCTAAACTACTAAAACTTCTGTCTTGAGGTCCTTCAACAACATTTAATCACAAACTCTGGGGTCACTTAGGGATCCAAAAGACCCTCCAGCTTGTTATGCAGACATACTTCCAGCCCAGACTTAAAAAGAATGTCACTCAATATATTCATACCTATAAAGCATGTAGCCAGGTAAAAGTCCTATACTAATGCCCCTTCAGACTCCTTAAGCCTCTTCTATTAGGGCACCAGCTCTAGTCCTCCATTTCCATAGACCACATTGTCAAACTTCCAGAGTATAAGGGCCATGACATAATCCTTATTATTATGTGCTAGCAAATAAAATAGGCTATCTTAATTCTCTGCCATACTATAAACAATGCCCCATACTTGACCTGACACTTTATGACCCATGTCTTTGCAAAGCACAGCCTACCCAATAACATCATCTCCAACCAAAACACCTTGTTTGTCTCACAGTTCTGGAAATCCTTATAACAGGCCCTAGACATCAAGTCCAGTCTATTGACACCACAGCCTATCACCTAGAGACTGACAGACAGACCAAGTGTATCAATCAGATCCTAGAACAGTACCTCTGGTTCTACATAAGCTACTAGCAAGATGACTATTGTGCCAAACTCTCCCTTGCTAAATTTACTTATAATAATTCCCCATATTTAGCCACTAGAGTTTTCTCCTTCTTTGCAAACAAGGGTTACAACCCTTAACTCACCATCTTGCTCTATAATATCCCCACTCACACAACTTATACTACTGTCTAGGATCTCTAAAGTCTACATAACTACCTCAAGCAGGAGATTGCAATTGCTAATCAGGCTTACTTAAAGCATGCAGATGCTCACTGGAACACAATTCTAGACTGGCCTGTAGGATTCTTGTCTAGCTCAACTGCTGAAACATCAAGACCCAATAACCCTCCCCAAAACTTAACCATAAACATCTTGGACTATTCAAAATACTCTAAAAAGTGTCCTCCTATATATACTGACTTGACTTCTTTGCTAGAATAAAAAGAATCCACCCTGTCTTCCACATCTGCCTTCTGGAACACTATAACTCAGACTCCCTCCCCAGCCAGAAAACTACTCTCTTCCTGCCATTAAGATCAATGGAAAAGCCCAATATGAGATCAACAAAATTCTTGACTCCTAATATTGCTACAAACAGATTAAACACCTTGTCTGGTAGACTGAGGATGGGCCTAAGGACAACACCTAAAAACTGAAGCACTTCCAGAATGCCCCCAAAACCCTCCAGGACTTTGACCAAAATCATCTACAAAAGCCCCAAGATCTAAGACTCAAGCCTATAACCTTAGGGCTACTCCAGGCATAACTCTGTCCTGAGTGCATTGAGAATTCAACTCCCCCCAGCACATTTCCTTTATCTTATCCACTTTACCTCACCCTGCTTCATCTTTCATCTCCTTCTTTATCTTATCCTATTTTATCCTATCTTGTCCTATTTTATTTCTTATTAAACCCATCAGATTCCTATTATCTTATCTTATTGCTCTATCTTATCTGGCCCATCTTATCTCACTGAAGTCTCAAACTCAATTCCAAGAAAGCAATCAAAATTCCAAAAAGCCTAAAAAAAGTACTAAACAAAAAAAAGTATATACATGAAGTTTCAGCCTGACAAGCCCCCTTTTCTCCCTCCCCTCACCTGGTTTCTCTCTTCTTACCCTTTGTCTTCCTCCAGGCCTCTCTCTTGGCCTCCTAGAGATCCACAATCTCTACTCTGTCCCTATGCTCTACAGTTATATTGACTTCTTCCAAAGGAGGTCTAAACAGTCCCCACTCTCCCCAGATCTCCACCAACAATGTATTCTACATCTCTTTATAGACATCATTCAGAGAGGGTAGATGGGCCACCAAGCTCTAGGCCTCCCACTTCAGAGGCCTCCTTAGACCCATCACCACCCATTAGTAGACTTTCTCCAAGCAATTAAGTTCATCCATCCCTTGTTTGATCTTTATGGGCAACTAATACTTAGGTTAAATCTGGCAGAGACCATCCTGGATGAAGGCCTGGACAGTGGTCATTCCATCTAATAGGCCCTAATGGGCTCAAACTCACTTTAAAGTTATAAGTCACAAGTTTAGGAATTAAAAACCACACTTACCTAAATATGTTTGGCAATGCTCTGCTTAGTGATTTGCCAACCACCTCCATGCTCTACCTCCTTTACCTGCCTGACCCTACTGCTTCTAAACTATACCTCTAACTGAGCTATCTCTTCCCTGCCCCACTGTCCCTGACTCCTTTTATTCTGCCCCTAGCATTGATACTTAGGCCTATCCCTTCAACACTTCAAGAGCTTGCCAGAGGGTGCCTAACTTCCTTGTTCAAAAGCTCCTAATTCTGTACAAGAAAGTGTCAGTTCCAATCTAACTGCATGATCTTGAGACTATGCAGTCAAGCCACCTCCTCCTGCAGCTTTACCATTATGGTCAAAAGTAACTCTTTAAGCTCCATAAACTCAGAAAAGTTTCAAAGGAATGGGGTGGGCATCTGGGAAAACAGAGATAAAGGCCTAGTGCAATAACATTCAAGCTCTAGGCCCTTCTTAGGAGATACTTGGCACTTGGAGCCTATATACAACCCAGATGAGCTAGGAGATGGAAGAAACAGAGGGACTCCAGAGCTCAACAGATATACTGCTGATAGTCCTACAACCCTCTGAACAGCCTCCGAAGCTCTCATCTGCCTCTCTTTTTGCCTTCCCTCCTTAACATCCCTCAATAGACTAGCCCCCACCAACACTGCTGTACCAGAATGGGCTTCCAGGAGCTAACTCTCTATCACCATCTCTACCCAAGACTAATACATGCCTGGAGGCCTTTTGATCAGCATCACTTTCCTCTCCTACAATCTCAACTGTTAACATGCCCAGAATAAGCAGTGGATATGCCAGTCTTAGCATCCATCACACATGTCTTAGGCATGTTAGGACTAGCCAGACACAGGGAGGATATATACCTTATCCTACACATAACAGGTATTATACTAGAACTGTTAGCATCAAGAAAAAGACTAGTTACAGATGACTTACCAGACTATTAGCAATGCACCACTTGTGGGAGGGCTGGATAACCCTCCCAGAGGACCTCTGCATAGGGAGTGGACCCTCATTCCACAGGGTTCCATAGTGTATATATTTCTTGGACTTTTTCTTGTCATTTTTCCTGATTGTTTTTTTTTTGTTTTCTTATTTTTGTAATGTCAAGTGTTTTCTTGGATTAGGTCTGAATAAAATGAGGGGATCAGATATGATAGGGCAATAAGATTGATTAGATAAGATAAAGTGATGAGATAGAATTATAAGAATTAGGCAGGAATAAGAAGCATGAGAGAAGATAGGGATAAGATAAACAGAAATATGCAGAGGGGAGTTAAATCCTCTTTGAGCTCAGGATGAGGTTACACCCTGAGTGGCCCTGAGGTTATGACCTAAGTCATAGGTCTCAGGGCTTTTAGGAGTAGTCTTGGTGAAAGTTTCAAAGGGCCTCAGAAGCATTCCAGAGGTGCCCTAATGGTTCCCAAGTGTCATTCTTGGGTCTGTACCTGGTTTACCAAACAAGGTACTCAATCTGGCCATAGCAGCATTGGGAGTCAAAGATGATGTTGACCTCATACTGGGCCTCTCCATTGATCTCAATGATTGGAGGGGGATCATTCCACTAGCCTGGAAAGGGCTCTGGGTCATGTCACTCTAAGAGTCAGATGTGGAAGATAGAGTGGATCCCCTTTATCCTGGCAGGCAGGTTGAGTTGGTATGCATGGGAGGACACCTTCTGGAGTATCTTAAAGGGTCCAAAGCACTTGTGGTCAAGTTTCAGAGAGGGCTGCCAGGTCTTGATGTTCCTTTAGTTGAGCCAGATAAGAGACCCTACAGGCCAATCCAGAGTCACACTTTGGTGAGCATCCATATGCTTATAGTATGCCTGATTGGCAGTGCTGAGTTTGTTCTTAAGATACTCCTAAAAGAAGGAGACTCCAATAGCCAAGTGCAGGGAATTGTTGTAAGTAAATTTGGTAAGAGGAAGTTCAGCACACCAGTTATTCTGCAGATAGTTTACATATAGCCAGAGGTACTGCTCCAGGGTCTGGTTGACATGCTCAGTCTGTCCATTGGTTTCTGAGTGATAAGCCATTGACAGGCTGGACTTGATGTCTAGGGTCCAGCATAGGGACTGCCAAAACCATGAGACAAACAAAGTGCCTCAGTTGGAAATGATGTTGTTGGGCAGGCTGTGTTTTGCAAAGACATAAGTGATGAAATGCCAGGCCAAGCATGGGGTGTTGTCTATAGTGTGGCAGGGGATGAAGACAACTTATTTTGTCAGTTGGCATACTATGATGAGGATCACATCATGTCTCTTGGACTCTAGAAGTTTGATGATGTGGTCCATAGAGATGGGGGACTAGGGCTGGTGTCCTATTGGGAGAGGTTTGAAGAGTCCAAATGGTCAGTGGTGCAAAACTTTGGCTCAGCAACATGTCTCACAGGTGTGGACATATTTAGTGATGTCTTTCTTGAGTCCCAGCCAGAAATACATTCACATAATGAGTTGCAGAGTCTTCCAGATCCCTAGGTGGCCTTGTAGTTTGTAATCATGATGCTGCTAAAGGATCTCAAAGCATAGTTTCTGGTGGTCAGGGACATAGATCATGCTGTTATAGAGGAGGAACTGGTTGTTAGGAGAAAGGGTGAAGGCAGGAGGTTCAGAGGGGGTTTTAGGGAGGGGGAAGAGGGGGAGTTTCAAGGGTCATGGAAGCAGAAATAGTCATCCAGGGGCATCTGGTAGATTTGCTAGAAGAGGCCTATGTTGTCTAGCAGCAGTATGGCCTAGAGTTGCTTGGGGGGAATAATGATGCACTGATTAAGGATGTTCCACCTAGCATCAAAGGATTTTTAAGGGTAGACATTAGGCCTTTAGGTCAGGGCATTAGGCTTGGCTCTAAGATGGTCAGGGCGATACTAGATGAAGAAGTTATACTTAGACAGCAGTTCAGACTATTGGGCCTGCTGGTGGCTGAGTTGCTTGGTGGTCACAAAGTACTGGAGGTTGTTATGGTCCAAGTAAGTCTGGATACTGTAATTGGCACCTTCCAGGTACACTCTCCACTGCTGGAAGGCTTCCACAATCATGAGGAGCTCCTTGTCATAGATGTCATAATTGAGTTCTACAGGAATTATGGAGCAGGCATAGAATATGATGGGGTGGAGTTCCTGGGTGTCAGGGTCAGTCTAAGAGAGGATTTCAGCAAGGGCATAGTTGGAGGCATTGATTCAAGGATAATGAGGAGGGAGAGGCCATAGTGTCAGAGGATGGGAGTAGAGGTGAAGGCATTTTTGAGGAGTTTGAAAATGTCTTAACAGTCCAAGTCCCAATTCCATGGGGTGTCTTTCTGGGTTAGGCAAGTGAGCTTTACTGTAATCCCAGAGTAATTGTTGATGAACCTCTGATAGAAGTTTGCAAAGCCAAGAAAGAACTGGAGTTCCTTCACATTCCATAGCTGGAGCTAGCTAGTAATAGCATCAACCTTGCCCAGGTCCATGCAGATGCCTCCTAGAGTGATGATAATGTCCAGATACTTGACCTCTTGAGTGTGGAAGGAACACTTCTTGGGTTTAGCATGGAAGGTGTGCTGCCAGAGTCACTCCAGAACATATTGGACATGGTCTTGGTGTTCTGTGAGGGAGTTGAAGTAGATGAGGATGTTATCCAGGTATACTACCATAAAGACATTGTTTATGTCATGGAATATGTCATTCAATCCAGAGCAAAGGTCAATCTTCATGTATACTTTGGCACTCTGGAGCCTGTTCACAAGGTCTTCAATGAAAAGGAGGAGGTACCAATTCTTCTTCATGATCTAGTTGAGCTCTTGATAGTTGACACAGAGGCAGAGTGTGCTATCCTTCTTCTTAGCAAAGAGAACTGGGGCTCTGACAGAAAAAGAGGAGGGTTGGACAAAGCCTTTCCCCAGCATCTCATCCATCTAGTCCTTAAGGGCCCAGAGTTCAGTTTCTGACATATTGTAGACCTTCCCAAAGGGGGGGGGAGGCCCTGTCTTCTAGGTCAATCTGGTAGTCATAGGTTCAGTGTGGAGAAAGCTCCTTAGTGCTTCCTTCTGAGAATACATTTGTAAACTCATGGTATTCAAGGGGTATAACCTCATGTAGAATCTCCTCCTTGGATTTGATGGAGTCTGGATATTTCTGGGCTTAGAGCTGTTTAACAGGGGTTCTGCCCACAACCTATGCATCATTGGATCACTGGCCCATGTGTTCTCAAGCTCTGACCCCAACAACTTCCTCAGAATGTGCCTTACACATCACTGGATCACTGGTAAGACAGCTTCTTGGGTCCTGATAGGCCCTCAGGGCCTACCCCAGCCTCAAAACAAATGCCCTGCTCCATGAATCCACCTTCAGAGCCCATGCTGGACTATACCCAAGCCCCACTACAATAGAAGCTGAGTTCCAGATGGGCACCACCCACCCAGGGACCCCTTACTATCCATGACTTCCCTCAGAGACCTTAAGTATAAAACTCTAGAACTCCATAGTCAGTTGGTAGTCTTGATATTGCATACTTTTGTCTACTTGCTTCTTTACTCTCTTTGTCTCTATTCCTGCTTAATCTATTCCTCTTCTCCTCTCTCTCAATCTTCTAGCATAGTTATTTTAGCCCACAAAACACTCCCACAGACTTCAACCACCTCTGCCCTCATCACACCAACTCTGGGGCATCACCTGGTGCCCAGATCAAGCCCAGAATATTTGTATGTTCCCCTTCTAGTCATTGACTAACCAACTAGTAAGTTCTCACTCCTGAAAGTGAGCTTCCAGGTACCCTAGATCTGACATAATATCAAGACTCCCCTCACTCATTGGACACTCAATGGCCCACTACACCAGACCTCTCTACTGGTCCACTGCTGCCTACACATTTTGGACCCCTATGGCAACCCAATTGTACTGACCTATTATGTGCAACCTCTAGTTACTCCTCAAAATAACCAGACTCCCTATCTACAACCACCCCTTTTCCAGTCCTCACATTGGTACTGGCTGATAGCCATACATAACAGGATGGAATACTTCAGTACCTACCAGTACTGGTCTATTTGCTACTGGAGCAGGGCATATATCAGGAGCCAAGAACTACTCACTCCTGGCTCTCAACTATATGCCCCATACCTCCTTAAAGGGGGCCTATAGCAGCTCCAGCTGTCCTTATGCCTTCTACACCTACAGAACCTTGGAAATGTGCTCCAGATAGGAGGGAACCCCCTGCTTTGGCAAGGAGAGCACATAGCAGACTATTCTTAGCAATGTAGCACAATTCTATAAAAACTTTGACTCCCATAAGTAGACTTCTCCTAATGAACCCAGAGTCTCTTTGAGAAACTAAGGCAACCCATCTCAAAAACTACTGCTGAGGTATAGGCAGACTATCTAGTATTGTTCTTCAAACTCTATGAGCAAGGGAACCTTTCAGCACAAGCCCTTGACCTTCTCCAGAGTGACACCTCCTTCTAGAATGAGCTGTACAATCTAGTTTGGGGAATCCACATGTTGTCATTGCCAGGAAGGTTTGAGGACCCTTCTGACCCTATATACTCCTTCCACCTACAATAAAAAATAGACCAGGCATCCTATTAACCTGCCAAGGCTCCAAATAGTAGAAACCAACATCAGGATGACCTGAATACAGCCTCTGCCCTACTCCAAAACCTCAACCCCTCTAGTGGGCTGTTCAACTAGCCTGCCACCAGGATGGTGGGACTCTCAGCCCAACCCCACTCCAGCTTAGCCATAGGTGCAGAGACCTTCTGTATATGGGACTAGAATCCCCCCTCCAGCCATGTTGGCCATAGAGAACAGCAGGGACACTTAGTTCAAACACACTCTTAGCTATGTCAATGAGAAACCCTATACAGGACTTACAACAGGTGCTCCACTACCCCAAAACCCCCAAGCCTGAGACCTTCCCCCACATTTTGACCTTTGGAACCCTCCCTCTACCTGCCCTCACCCATTTCCCCCTGCTCCCCCCCTAGCACCAGCACCAGTAGCAGTAACTGACCTCTCCCCAGGCCTAGGACTTCAGGGAGGCCATTTCAGACCTCTTGGAGAGCCATTCAAACTATCTGAGGACCCCCTTGGACCACCAGAGGATCCTTTTGGACCCTCTGGCAGACTCCCCTTCAGACCCTCTAGCAGACCCCCTAGATGGATCCCAAGGGCACCACCCCCTGGGCCTAGATAAGGAGCACCCCCCAGTGGAGGACCTTCAGAAGCTGGCCCTCCTGGAGAGTGGGTGGGGCTCTGTCATAGGCATGTTCCCACCAGAAGGGGCAGGGAACTACTACTACTACTACTACTACTATAATGCCACCCCTCCCTCTTAGAACTTTGAGAATTAGGCAGAAGCCAATAAAGTCTACAAAGCTCTAGCTTGCAAAGGTCAATTGGACATCTAGAAACCAAAACCCTTCCATAGTCATATCCTCTAGAAGTGGTACATCTTCCTGGTACAGTGTCTCAACACATTTCAGGGAAAACCAAAGACTTTTACCACTGACAAGGCCCACATTGTGTTTGCCTTCTTCTATCTACAGGGGATTGCCCTGGACCACTATACAGCCCTTCTCCAGTACAACCCCCACCACCTACTATTCTCCAACTAGGAAGCCTTTGTACAGGAGTTCTCATCAAAGTTCAGGGTTTACAATACTGTCATTAAGGCTAAAAGGAAGCTTGTGTCACTCCAGATGTCCCTAGAGGAATGCTTCACAATGTTTGTGGTCCAGCTTGAGAAGGAAGTTTACAAGACTGGCTGGAATTACTATGTATTGCATTTCCAACTCAACAAGGCCCTCCCTAAGTGAATCCATAAGGTCCTTCACCTTGCACCTAAGCAGTCCACTTACAAGGACCTTAAGAGCCTCATTACCTGCATCAATTAGCACTACTGAGAAGACTCTACTGGCTCTAGGACTAGCTGCTAAGGGTACTCTTCCTACCCCTTGGGGAGACCCTGGCAGCCCCAATAACCACAACCCCCCAATGCCACTACAACCACCCCTTCTGCCCAGAACCCTAATCAACCTAGCCCTGGAAATGCCACACAACCCCCTGCCCAACTACAGGTAGTTGCCCTGGATCCCTATGACCAGGACAATGTCCCAATGCAGAGTGATAGCAACCCTGAGTCTGTGAGCAAAGACCTAGAAAATAAACTATTACAGGCCAACTAGTCACAATGGATGGACCAGCCTTAGCCAAGGAAACAAAGGAGCAGTAATGCAGGGCAGGGGTGTGCCTGCTCTGTGGTAAGCCCAGGCACTTTGTTCAGAAATGCCCAGAGTGAGGCACCCTCAGACAAGCTATTTGGACCATAGATGGGGATGAGTTCAAGTTTCAGTATGCAGAAAATGAGTCAGCAATTTAGTTGACTCAGAAGATGCACTGAATTGTGGAATCAATCCTAATGTCTTCTCTGCCATGGTTTCTCATATACACACTTTGGTACCAGCTCTGAACACTCTCACAGCCTACCTATCCTCCTGATCCTCTCAATCTTTCCTGCTTCACACCTCCCTCATCCCTTTCCCCTACTCCAACACTGTCAATACCCTGGTAGACAGTGGAGCCATAGACAACTTTGTCAACAATGACTGGGTTCATCTCTCCTTGTAATAGATTGTGCACATTACAACACATAGTATAAAATTATTATTATTATATAATTATTACTAATTATTCTTTATATAATTAGTATATAAGTTGTAAGGTTACTTACATAACCTCATGTAGTCTTTTTTGCACAACTATAGCCAGAATCAATAGATAGGTTCTAACTTATGGTCTAGTGTATGAAAGGCTCAGTAACAGCATTACATTTTTCTAAGTCAACCTATGTTGACTATCTTTGCTACAGCAAGCAACTGAACTTCCTCAAAAGGAGTTCTAACTTTACTATCTGTGATTGCACTAGAACAGTTTTGCTCTGTTATAGTAGTGTGTGGGTATATCAATGTCCATGGAGAGAGGAGTTTCTGGGCATAATCCTGGGAACTCAGTGAGTGGAGCATCTCAGAGTGCTCCACAAAGATTAGGAAGTGATGCTACATCATGCTGTGCTGTGAGTGTGAGAGGTGGAGAAATGCCAGGAGGCCTTTTTTCCACTATGCCCA
>JABCKS010000365.1:2082-21641 GCA_018851325.1 Termitomyces sp. DKA19 | reverse complement strand
TACCAAGGAGTGGTTGATGCTGCAGCTGGAGATGAAGAGTTACCTCAACAAGGCTGCCATGTTGTTCTGCCTGCTTCTTTTCTCCCTTCTAAGATTCTACAGCAAAGGCTGGAGGGGGGAGTTGGAGTTTGGAATGGGGGGATGGTTGGAGTTAGGTTCATCTTCAATAGTGGGGAAGCATCAGGATCATAGCAATATTCCAGCAGCTAGCTGGGTGCCTTTGTTGTTGAACATCATGCTCATTGAGCTCCAGTCAATGTTAGGGTTGGCCTTGTGTAACCAGGGTAACTCAAGGATGACTAGAGTTGCAGGATGCAGCTGGGTGATTTGGAGGTCAACAGGGAATTCTAGGCTATTAGCAAGGTAGATACTGTTGATGTAGTGATGGGAGATTGTTCCAAAGGGTGTTGAGTTGCCATCAAAGAGTTGTGGCTCAATCAGGGCATCTAATGCCTTACCTAGGAGACCCAGCTCCCTACTTACAAAGGTTTCCATGGTCCTGCTGTCCAGGAGTGTGGCATGGGTGGTGTTTGTGGATTGGAGGGTGACATTGACAATGAAGAAGCATGCCAAGGTCAAATGCAACTTGCTGAGGCTCCCAGCACTTGTCAGGTCCAAGTTAGAGGGGAGGAAGAAAGGAATTATAGAGGGGTCCATACAATCCAGAGCTATAGCAAGGGTCTGTCAGTCAATGTAGGGGTTGGTGGATTATAACCACAGAAGGCCCAAGACTACAGAGGTGGATTTGTGCAGCTGGGTGATAAGCATCTGAAGCTTGAGTTTTGTACTGTTCTCAAAGTGCAGAGGAATTTACATGTAGTAAGTGATTTCTCCAGCAAAGGATAGTCTGCCATCTAACAACCAGAGCTGGATGGGGCTAGGCAGTTGAATCTAAGGGAGAGAAGAATGGTGGACCCAGTTATCATTGACAAAGTTGTTCATAGCACCACTGTCAACTAAGGTGCTGATAGTATTGGAGTAGGAGAAGTGGATGAGGGAGGTTTAGAGTAAGAAGGATTGAGAGGATCAGGAGGAGAGATAAGCTGTGAGAGTGTCCAGAGCAGGTACCAAAGCATGTATGTGTGAAACTATGGTGGAGAAGACATCAGGGTCAATTCCATGATTCAGTGCATCTTCTGGGTCAACTAAATTGCCAACTTATTTTCCATGTATTGGAATTCAAATTTGTCTCCATTATGGTCCAGATGGCTCATCCAAAGGTGCCTCACTCCAGGTATTCCTAGACAAAGTGCCCAAGCTTGCTACAGAGCAAGCACACCCCTGCTCTGCATTGCTACTCCTTTGTCTCCTTGGGGGCAGCTATCCAAGGCCAGTCTAGCCAGCATGACTGGTTAGCCTGTAATAGTTCATTTTCAGAGTCTTTGCCTATAGATTTGGGGTCACTGTCACACTGCATTGGGGTGTCATCCTGACTGTTGGGATCCAGGGCAACTGCCTAAAGTTGGGCAGAAGGTTCTGTGGTGTTTCCAGGGCCTGGTCAGTCAGAGTTTCAGGCAGGGGGATTGGTCCTAGTGTGGTTGAGGGGCTGGAGAGGTCCATTGTGGGGCTACCAGGATTCCCCCAAGGGGCAGGAAGGGTAGTTCTGGCAGTTGGTCCTAGATCTAGTGAGGTCTTCCCAGTAGTGCTAGTCAATGCAGGTGATGAGACTCTTTAGATTCTCATAGGTAGTTTGCTTTAGTATAAGATGGAGGACCTCATGAATTCACTTGAACAGGTTTTTGTTGAGTTAGAAATGCAATGCATAGTAATTCCAGCTAGTTTTGTAGGCCTCCTTCTTAAATTGGACCACAAATGTTGTGAAGTGCTCCTCTGGGGACATCCAGAGTGATATGAGCTTCCTTTTGGCCTCAGCAATGGTGTTGTAAACCCTAAACTTCAACAAGAATTCTTGCATGAAGGCTTTCCAATTGAAGAATAGTGGGTGGTGAGGGTTATACTGGAGAAGGATTGTGTAGTGGTCCAGGGCAATCCCTTGTAAGTAGGAGGAGGTGAACATGATGCAGGCTCTGTTTATGGCAAAGGTGTTTAGCTTCCCTTAGAAAGTGTTAAGGCATTGTACTAAGAAGGTGGACTATTTTCAGGAGTTACAACTGTGGAGAGGGGGGGAGGGGATTATAAAGGTCAAAGTGTGGAGGTGGATCTTGAACTTGGAAGTTTTCAGGTGGTGGGCATCTGTTGTAGGCCTTTCACAGGCTGTGAGAGTAGTTCCTTGGCTATTCTAATTCCACATATAGAAGGTTCCTGCATCTGGGACTAAGTTAGAGTGGAGCCATACTAAGAGTTCTATAGTCCTGACTACAGGCCAGTTAAATAGTCCACTGAAGAAGTTGAGATTTCAGAGTATAGTGGAGGCTGTATTGGGTGTTGGCATACATGTGGGGCACTGAGTCCATTTTTGTTGCAAGTGGAAGGAGTAGATAGGGTCAAAGGAGTCTTCAAATCTTTCCAGTGATGGCAACACATGGATTTTCCTGACTAGGTTGTGCAGCTTGTTCTGTAGGGAGGCATCACCCTGGAGGTTGAGGGCTTATGCTGATAGGTTTCTTTGCTCATAGAGCTCAAAGAACATTACCAGGTGGTCAGCCCAGACCTTGGCAGTGGCCTCCAAGGTGGGTTGTCCCAGTTTCTGAGAGATCTTGGGTCTGTTGGGAGAAGTCTACTCAGAGGAGTTAAAATTCCTATAAGATTGTGCTACATTGCTGAAAGTAGTCCTCCATATGCTTTCCCTGCTGAAGCAGGGGGTTCCTTCCCATCCAGGGCACACTTCTGAGTCCCATAAGTGTAGAAGGCATAAGGACAGCCAGAGCTGCTATAGGCCCCCTTCAGGGAGGTGCAGAACATACAATCAAGGCTAGAAATGGATAGCTCTTGGTCCTTGGTGTGTACCCTGCTCCAGTGGCAAATGGACCAGTGCTACCAGGTATCAGAGCATTTCACTCTGCATTTAGAGCTCCTGACAGGTCTTCTAAGTATGGTCTTGCCATAAGGGTCCTGTATGGAGGAAGGTGTTAGGGAACACCAGTTAGGGGCCAGGCCCTGACTTACCAAGGGTCCCAGCCCAAACCTATACATGGCCATTGGCTAGTACTGATGTAAAAGTTGGAAAGGGGGTGAGTGTGAATAAGGGGTCTAGTTATTTTGGGGCATGATTGGAGATTGTGTATAGTAGATCAGTGCAATTGAGTTGTCATAGAGTCTATAGTGTAGGCCAATAGAGAGGTGCAGTGTAGTGGGCCATCAAGTGTCCAATGAGCAGGGGGAGTCTTGATATTATGTCAGGTCTGTAGAACCTGGGAGCTCACCTCTCAGAGTAAGAACCTACTAGTTGGTTAGTCAATGACTGAGAAGGGAACATACAAGTGTCCTGAAGGTGATCTAGGTACTAGGCAATGTCCTGGAGTTATTTTGAAGTGGACAGAGGTTGTTGAAGTCCATAGAAATGTTCTGTAGACTGAGACAACTACATCAAAGAATTAAGAAAGAAAGGAGAAAAGAATAGATTGAGTAGAGAAAGAGACAGAATAGAGTAGAGAGGGAAAACATAGACAAAAGTAGGCAATATCAAGACTAGCAACTAACTATGGAGAGCTCAGAGCTATATACTTAGAGTCTCCAAGAGGAGTCAAGCAAGGTAGGAGATCTTTGAGTAGGTGGCACCCACCTAGGGCTTGGCTTTTATTATAGTAGGGCCTGAATATAGTCTGAAGTGGGCCCTGCAGTGGGATCTGCAGATGCAGGATTGTCCTGAGGTAGAGGCAGGCCTTAAGGGGTCATCAAAACTTATGAATGTGTGGGCCAGTAATCTGGTGATGTGTAGGGTGCATCCTGGAGAATCATTGGGGTTGGAGCTCAGGGATATATGGACTGGTAATCTAGTGATGCATGGGTTGTGGCAGGGCTGAGGTATAGAGCAGATAGAGTTTAAGGGTTCGGCAAAGGGTGGTGGGGTTGTATTGGAGGTTGAAGAGACAAAATTGGTGGGGTCCTGACACCAAGAAGGCTCTAATTTCTGATAGTAACTTGCAAGGACTCCAGCACTCAAGTAGGACTAAGCAATTCTTGTTGGAAATACAACTGTTAGACATCCAAATGTGATTTAGTATCTTGAAAGTCAGAATGCATAATATATGTTTATAACTAGAAATTATACTGTTGTAATACTTGATTTGCTAGAGAATTTAGTTAAGAAGTTCAAAGAATTCCCAGAGTGTTAAGTAAACATTAGGGTTAGTAGAATGCTTAGCAGGAATATGATTAACTAGCTTTCAATCCTTGGGTCCCTTAGTACTAATGTTGTCTATAAAGCTAAGTTACATTATAAGGGATTTTTGACTGTAGAATGAAGATAATGTCATTGTGGAAAATTGTTATGGAATTGGTCTAACCTATCACTAAGGTCACTAAGCAAAGTGCACTAAAAAGGGTCTGAAACATTGTTAAGTCCCAGAAGGCTGGGTCTATCAGTTGCTTACCATAACCAATATAAAAGTCAAGCATAGTGCCACAAATATGTCCATAAAAAGATTTACTGACATAATCTGAAAAAGGGAGTACTCTAGATTAGCAAATGGTGACATGGTTTGGCAACTCCAGACTGTTGATATGCTTCTATATTGTCTAGCTGCTATGCAGAAAAAAACCTAAAAACACAATAACTAGATAGAGTAGCTGACAATAGAAAGTAATCTGTGAGGGAAAGTTAGTAAACATTCCAGTAAATAAGAGAAAAAGGGAGGATAGTATGTAAAAAGGGGACAAGGGTAGGGATATCACTATTGCTAGCCTGGTTGGTAGCAAAAAGTTGCTAAGTCACTGGGGAACAAAAGGAAGAAAAGGTGATAATAAAAAGGGTCACTAACAATGCATGCTCAAGAGGAGAAAAGTGAATCACCAAGTGATATGGACTAAGCAAATGAAAGGAGGATTAGTAAGGATCAAACACAAGGGGTGCTAAGATAAGAGAGGATTAGAAGGAAAAAGGGGAAAGAAAAATGAAGTGCTAAGAATGTAGATAAAAAAAAGATAGGATTGCTAAGGTTGGTAATAGCCTAGCAACAGAAGGGAGATGGAAGAAAAATGCAGTGGGCAAGGTCAGTACAAGATGAGGGACAAATACAATGCTAGTTACTAGCCATAGTTGCTAGCATCACTAGAGTACAACATACTAAAGAGTAACTGCGAATAGTACCCATACTATAATAAAACTAGGTTGTTAAGGCTTGTCACTAAGTTAGTAATGATGATAGGGGTGAACATAACAAGAGCTAAAGCCTAGTAGCTGAGGAATACTTCTTTGTTAGTTTAACTTGTTTGTAGACTAGGTATATACAGAGAGTATTTATACTATTCATAAGTATAGTATTTAAAAAGGAAAGGTAGTTACTATTAGAGATGGCATCTGTCAAAGTGTCAGTATAGTTACTAAGGGTTAAAGATATATATATATATATATATAGTGTCAGGAAAATATGCATAATGAGTGTCAAGAAAAAGAAATGCATACTAAGCATCAATATCTGAAGTGTAGACACTGATTATATATACTGGTAAGCAAGACAAGAGGAATGAAAAGTAAAGGTCATGTGTCCTCTGGTAGATGTGTTGAGAAGAGAAGTGCCAATGTTGCTAAATGGTGTTGCTAGTAATTGTTGCTAAGGTGGGGTCTTGACCATATCTTTCTAGACCTAAGGGCTAGACTTTATATGACAAAGCTCATGATTTATAGGTCTTATACTTGCTAACTCAGCAACAACTAGGTCCTATTATCCTTCCTTAGGCCAAAATCTTGACTGTCCTCAGTTAACTAAAGTCCTATGATTGCTAGGATGGTCTGTATGTAGAATGGCAAAAATATCAAAGTAGCTGGCAATCAGTTGAACTTCATCAAATTCCCCTCCTTCCCATTTTCTCACATCTATTACAATCTTATCTCTATGTTCTCAATTGCTGAACAGCTTAAGAAGTACACTATAGCTAAGGTGTTCTTTGAATGGGCTGGATGAATTTTGAGTGCCACATATGACCAACTAGCAAAAAACCCTTACTTAGCAGTTACTGCTATCTTCAGGACATGGCTGTGATGGTTAAAAACAGCAGAAAGTGTGTTAGAGTGCACTGAGCTGAGGCCTGTTGATAAGGAGTGTCAGCAGGAGTATGAGAAGTATGAAGAAGAAGAATGAGTTCAGGATTTTAATAAGTATTTTGTAAGTTCTTTCTTCTTATTTTTTCAGTGATGTTGTCAATGCTTTCACTAGGCTTCTACTCTGCTGTTGTTAGAATACCTGTTAGAATATTTGGAGGTAGAGATGACAGTGAGTAATAGTGATGTTGCTTAGGCTAGTGACATTGCTAAGGTAATCTTAACTGTTTGGGAACTTGTCACCTAATGACTAGTTCTTTTTTCAGCATCTTTTATGTGATTGAATAGTAGTGACAGATGTAAGCTATGGTGAAGGTCATGGGAAAGGAGGCAGTGCAGGTTATAAGAACATTAAGGAGGTAGGTCCCTTGACTCCTAAGTATGTAGCTGGTGTTGTTGCTAAGGAGTTAGCAACATTGCCAAGGCAGGTCAAGACTCTGAAGGGAAAAGGCAAAGGTAAGACAAAGGTAGAGAAGAAGGGTAAGGAGGAAGAGGGGGAAGAAAAGGAAGCAACCCTAGTGCCAGTAAGTACAAGTCTTCCCTGTTACTATGCTCTTTCACTAATAATTATTTGTTAGGTTGTCTGGACTCCTGCACCTTAGAGGCAGGTCAGTAACAATGACTCAATATGGCCAAGGGAAGACCTGGCCCTTGTACCACTAATAGCCTTCTTGCTACTATGAGCATATAAAGATTGTATAGCAAGGATGAGCAGGTAGTTCAAATGAGAACTACAGGCAGTAAGGGAAGAGATATTGGAAGTCAAGGCCAAGTTTATAGTAGTAAAGTAGATGGTAGTGATCCTGGTGAAGCACCAGTAAAATTGCCAATTCTTCTTGGCTTGGCAGAGGAAGAATAGAGTTGATGAAGAGGATTGGGAGGAAGGAGAGGTAGGAGAGGTGTCTAATGACAATACTGACCTTAACACCTAGCAACTACTGTTCTTCCTGTCTAAATTTTTCTTATTTTTTAGTATTGTTTTTATAACATAGACTAGCCCTCTGAAGGAGCTTTATAATGTTTTAGATAAATAGACTGGCTCCTTCAAGGGGCCTAATGAAATGTAATATAATGAATGCAAATCAAAAGTGATAAGACAAATTATAAAAGTAAGTTAGTTCATACAAAGTCAAATAAATGAGCAGAAACAAAGCTAGAATAGCCACTATACACTAATGACTGTCACTTGACACTGGCAACAGTAGGGGAAATACTCAGTAGATCATCATGGCATAAAAACTGCAAAGACATACCAAGTACTAGTGACAAGTTGCTAAGCACAGTATCTTAATGAAAGAAAGGAGATTGCTATGAAACTGTCTGTAAAAGATTTGAATGAGAAAAGTAATATAAGAAAGGTAAGAAAAAGACTTGGCTGCATAGCTAACTTGGCTGCATAGCTACTGTTTTTTGTAAAGTATATGACAGTTTTTCTGCAGTATAGTAAATGTATAAGTAAGAAATGCAAAGATGGGAAGAGTCACTAAGGCTTAGCAAATAGTTTTAATTGTCACCATCATTAGCAATGTCAATAGCATCATCATCATCTACAAGGTCTGTTTACTCAAGTTCATGAAGATTGGGAGGTGTTAATGTCAAAAGTGTTGCCAGGAACTGTAATGTGTTCTCTAACAAAATATGGTATCAAGCAAAAGGCTACTATGGGGCAATGTAGGACAGAACCATCTAGTTCACAAAGGATGTAAGCTCTACTATGGTTATGGAATATCACCACTAGGAGGTCTAAGTAACAAGGCCTTATCTTGTTATGAGTGACTTCAATCTTAGTGTTCTTCATTAAAACTAAGTCACTTGTCTGAAAGTTATAGTTACAAATTATAGCAGCATGTTCTGCTTCAATGTAAATAGTAGCTAAGCATTGAGTGCTAAGAACTTTGTCTTGTAATTGCTTGAGGTCTTCTTGGTAATGTTGAGAATTGATTGCTTGGCAGGCTATAAAGTTGATAGAGAATAGAAACAAGTTTAGTGGTGATTGCAGGTATGTTGCTTTAACTATGTTAGCTAGTAGAAGAAGGTGAGGACCAGTAATAGCATAGTATGGGAAACAGCCCATTTGCTTACAAACTGTAACACATTTTGACCAAAATACAGAGTAAGTGGTTGTACTCCATCTGGACTGATTACTGTCTATAGCCTTAAATAGAGCCTGGTGAACATTAAAGTAAAGTTGCTTAGCTATACTGTTAATGCACTTGTTGTAACCTAAGACCCAAATATGGTACAAGTTGTACTTGTTTACTAAGTAAGCATCAGCCTTCAGGACTTATGTGCCATTATTAGTAACAACTTTGCTAAGGGCTCCCCAGCAACATATAATATTTTTATACAACCACTTTGCAATAGCATCACTATTCTCTCTGATAAGTATACAGAACTCAGAGTAGTAAGTTAGCAAACATTGTTTTTGTATAATATACTTGAACCTATTAGAGGGTAGTATAAACATAGTGTCAATATATATCTTGCTGAACAAGGGCATAGGTATAGCAACAGTTGGTGAAATAAGTACTTTGGTCATCTGATGGATCTGGCAGATGTGGCAAGTATGAATATACTGTACAAGGTCAGTACTAATTTGGGGCCACCAGAAGCATTCTAGTAGTGCTGATCAGGTAGCAAATAGTTTTCTATATCCTAGGTCATCATGTATAGCTTACAAGATATGTAAGCATCAGTCAGTAGGGATGAAAAGCTCATAGACACCATCTCTATTTTATTGCCAGAGCTTACTATTAACAAGGAAGAACATAAATGCACAGCAAATGAAGGTTGCATAAGTGACATTGTTAAGGCTGTCAGGTCTAATTAGGTCACTAAGCTACTTCTAAACCATGAGGATATAGGCATTGCTAGCAATAGCCTTAGTGTTACAAGGTACATCACTATAAATCATGGTAGTGTTGTCATATAGTGATAGGGGCTTGTCACCAGTCACTAAGCATAGGGCTGAAGTAATCCATAGTGATGCTAACAAATGTTTTTAAGGGCTGAAGTACCTAATATTTAAGGAAAGGAGGTAGCAATCTTGAAGTTGATGAGACATGACAAAGTAGGGCCAAAGGGAGTGGAACTTGGTGTATGAAGCCATGCAAGTAGTTGATCTAGTCTTCAAAGACAGAATTGTTATTATTGTCTAGAGGAGAGTCACTAGGCTGTAACAGGCATTGGAACAGTCCATCTGGGCTATAGAAGGTACCTTTAACATGAATAAGCTCAAAGTAGATACTTGCCTGCTTTCCAGCTGCTATATAATGCCATCAGCTTTTATATATACAGAATATGTCTATAAGTAAGATTGAGTATCTGATGTCACATGTTCTACTTCATGGTCTGTAGTCAGTGTTGAACATTGCTAGCAAAAACCACTAGTTGCATTCATAGTATGCATTATTCCTTTATACATATCTGTATATCTTAAATTAATAACCTCATAGCTGGGCATAGTTTTTACTAGGTTGAATAAGTTGATAGTATCTATCTTTCAGATATCTTCACTAACTTTTAAGACAGGGAGTGGATTTAGTAAGGCAAAAATATTGTCAAATTAACCCTTTTAAATAGCCAAGTCTAAAATATGCAGCTTGTCTATTTAGAATTTAACTATTTAGAGTCAGTGTTACTTAATCTCATTATAAAGAATACTTGAGCCTTCAGATAGATATAACAATTCCTTATCAAAGATCTTCCAATTATGACTACTAAAGGTAATGGTATCTCAATCTTGAGCAAGATATGACTAATATCTCAAAGTTGCATATAGATAATGAAGTAGAGAAAAACAACATCACTACAGGCACTAGAAGTTGTTTTCTTTAGAAAAAGGAAAAAAGGAACATGTTATTTTATTTCTTTATCAGTTTTTTATTCCAAAAAAAGCCATTTTCCATTGTCTAATGCCTTTTTCTCTCTCAAATTTGTACATTGAAAATAGCATAACATATTTCTTTCTTGATTTTTCCACAGGAAATAACATGCTTATAGTGATTGCTGTACTAAGTTTGACAGAGTCATACAAGTAGAAGACCTTTGCTGGAGCTGTTTCTAGCTTGACTAATTTTAAACAGTATATAGCCATAGTAGGGTAGAGGACAAAGATCCTGATCCTATTCTATCTTTTGCTTCATTGACATAAGGTATATGTATAGTGGCCTTTTATACTCTATTTGAATATTAGTAAAATTGTGCTTTACATCTTAATTGGTGTAACAACACTTTTATATGTTATTGACATAGCAATTTGTAGTTATGCTTAGATTGTGTTGCTAATCTTAAAGGAGGGCATATGAGATATTCCTCTCTTATTCCTTGCTTCTCTTGACTACACATGCATTATCTCATCTTATCTTACTGATATAGTTACACTACCTATATATAATGTAATATAATATGCAATTACTTCTTTTTCTTTTTGCTTATACTAACTGAAATATGATACTTCTGATTTGCTCAGTGTGACTGAAAGAAACTGATGTCTACTGCTATAACTATCTCACAACAGAATTATGATATAGTATCTGTACTATTGGAGGTCAACCATTTGTAAGGGAACAAACAACTATTGCAGACTAATCCAACAGAAGCTAGCAATATGGACAATGAGCAAGTATCAAGGGAGTATGGTGGCAGCTAAGAGTTGAATAAGGAGTGAGTGCCACTAACAAAGTACAGAATACATCACTAAGGTTCTCATAATTAGCTCAATAAATAGACCAGATAAGTACTGCTCTTGTTTGATCAGAGAATATTCTATCCTACTGACTAGCTTATATACTACATCTGTGGCTATACTGTGACTAATGATATATATGGTAAGTGTCCCAGGTATACTAAGCAGTCATGAGTAACAATATGTCAAAAGGTGAAATAGGGTCCAATGACTATGAAGGGCTGACTACTACTATTTGAAGAGTGTAGGGGTATGGCAGCCAGTTGGTCAGTAATGTTAGAGATGATGCAAGTCCTATAACTAAGGCCAGATAGAGTTATAGTTACTAAGACAGAGTTGTTCCCTTATATCACCTATTGCTCAAGCTTTTTTGACTCAACAAATAGTGTTACCCTTCCTTAATAAGGATGACTATAAGGAGCAGTGCCATATACTGTCTCAAAATAATGTTCAAAGGCATATTGTATTATTGGGGTTGAAGTACCAGGCTCTGGAGTTGTGAAGGTCATAGGTAAAGTTGTGTCCATCTTGAAGGCTTATGTGACCCCATATAAATGCTCAACATTGGTAGGCCCAGAGGAAGGGATGGAGGTTACTGAATAGAAAAGCTAGTAGCTGGGGCTAAAGTTTGTAATGCCTCTAACATAGTACTAGAAAAGGACACTGTGGGCTGGATAGAAGTAGGGGTGGCTGATACAGTATGTCCTAAAAGTACTAGTGCAGCAACTGCTAGCACAATGTTGCTTGTACATTGCTTCTGTGGTATATGAACTTGCTTCTTAGCTATCTGCTTTCTAATAATAATAAGGACTTCTCCAATCTGCTGATTAAAGCCCCTAATAGAGATGTACTGGCAGTCTCCTCCAGCTAAGCCAAACATTAAGGGCAGCCAAGTGGGTACTAGAGATGTCAAAGGCTTATTTAAGGCCCTGCCTCTGGTGACGAAATACATGCACAATAAGAGAGTCAGAAAATTCAAGTGCACACTCAGAATGTGGGATATAACTATTTGTAGGAGGTAGATCCTAAGTAAGAGGGATGGAAAGAGGAGCATTAGTAGTAGAACATACTACACATTGTAGAGAGGTGGGTACAGTAGGAGTTTGAGTAGTAGACTTGGGCTTCAGCTGCCTAGGAGGAGCAAATTGTGTTGCTATGTCCATAGAAACCTGATGACTACCTATACTAGACCATAAGGTAGTTTAGGCAGTAGCCAAGGTAGTAGCAGGTGGAGGCATATGACCAGACTCAAGGGCTACTAGTTTGCTCTTAAGTCCTACCACAAAAGTTGATAGTCTCTCAATAACAAAAGTAGGATCAGACAAAGCAGCAGAAGACAACATAGAGTCTTGAGGTTCAGGTAAGGCTAGGAGTAGGTTGTAAGTTAGGTGCTGTAGGCTAGGGATGTAGACAGTATAATGGACTAAACAAGCTGTAAAGGGACAAATAACTACTATGGACTGATCTGACAGAAGCTAGCAACATAGTCAACAAGCAAGAGTCAAAAGAGTACAGTGGCAGCTAAGAGTCAGGCAAGGAACAAGTGTCATTGACAAAGTATGGAATATAATACTGAGGTTCTTACAATTGGCTCAATGAATAGACTAGGTAAACACTGCTGTTGTTTGATCAGAGGATATTCTATTCTACTATATTAAGCAGTCATGACTAACAATACATTGAAAGGGGAAATAGGATCTGATGAATATAAAGAGCTGACTGCTACTATCTGAAAGGTGTAAGGGCATAGTGGCCAGTTTGTCAGATAGGGTTGTCTCCTTACACTATTCCTAGATGTTTGCCACATACTTTTTTAGCTATCACTGCTGCTACTGACTCAAAGTCTACATTTTGTAGCCCTTGAGGGTTGTATTACTCTTGTTTACTTTTCAGAAACTGTCATATATAGGTTTTCTAGCATCTTCTAGTCATTTTACAATAGTGTGGTTTCCTATCTTCTTATCCTCCTAACTAAGCAGGGCTACTTTTTTCTATCACTTAATAGTTGGTGCCTCTGGTGTCACTAGTTCATCAGTTTACTCTAGAATGACACTGTTGTCTTATCCATATAGCAGTTAATCATTGCTCATTTAAATCTAGTTCAGTTTTGGCAGATTAAATTAAGCTTGGTGAAAAAGAAGCTTGATGTTATTGTGAGCTATAATATGTGGTTCTTGAATGTAGCAGATTTGGTTTAGATATAGATGTCAACATTTGAAGATAAAAAAAGTATAGAAAAGTGGGACTTCTATAGTCAAATAGAATAGAATCAGATGATATTGTAGATTTTTGGACATAATGTAACAAAACAAAGACAATATATGCAAATAATATAATTTCTACAATGTATTAAGTTAAGTCTAGATATATCATAGAAAAGATAAGATTTTATAGAGGTCTCAGATGATTGTATACTCTTTCCTCCCCTTCTAGTTTCTTTTTATAACCACTTCTTTTCCCTATATTCTCATCTGTCTCCTTTTTCTTCCTTCCTAGCACAACTTGTATAAACTCCACATATCTTCTTTTTAGCTCAGAACTCAGCAAGAGGCACACACTATCATTTGTTGAGATTTATACTGAGAGATGTTTTAACAAGTATATATATATAGGACTGACATATGATCCAGTGTCTCTAAAGCTATATGTGAGTTAGTATAATGATATGTACTTTGAAGACATTGAGGATGGGTTTATATGGAGTCAGAAAAGAAGGAAGGGATGGAATGGGAGTGTGGTGATAAAAGTGGATAAGAGAATGTTGGAGGATGTTATTCAGGATTGAGAAAATAAAGGCAGAAACTCTAGTAAAATGTGATACTTATCATTTTCTTTGCTGAAAAATGAGATAATAATGCATGGGGCATATACATAGCAATCTTAAGAAGGGCTTACTTCTTTCTCCTCTCTAACTTGGAGGTACATGCTTGTTTAGCATATTATGGGTGCTAGAAAGCACACATTGTTGTTTGCTAAGTTTTCTGATGAGGGATATTTAATGAGTCTGTAGAACTAGGATGTGATTTAGTATCTTTAGAACTATATATAAGTGGGTATGATGATACTTTGTATTAAGGATGTATGTGATTAGAATGGACAAGGTAGAGAAATGGTAAACAACAAGACATTAGGGAATGTTATTCAGAATTTAGAGAGACAGGGATTTGATGAGTGCTTACTAATGCATAAGGTATATAACAATTTTTAAAAGAGCTTAGAGTATATTTTTCTAGGAAGCTTAGAGAGATACTAGAGAAAATTGAACCAGAGGTAGTAGAGGATGTGTTGAGGTAGGCATATGGTTTGATTGCTAGAGACAATATAGAAAGGATGCTAGGATGTTTACAAACATTTTGGGAAGGTTTTTCAATGGCACTATGAGTATTATAGAGGATTTTTATATTGCTTAATAAAGTAAGAACAATAGTGAATGCACACTTCTTTGATTTGAATGACCTTTTAATTTTAATTACCAAACAAGCTGACTAGAAGATCTGGCATTTAACTTACAGCTTCTTTTAAGTGGATATATATTTTTTGACCTTTTATTTCATACTTGCATCTATTTTGTATAGCTCTTCAAGGCCAAAATTTTGAGAATCCTTTTAAGAAGGTTTATATGGCTTCTGTGTCAGATTATTGATTCCAGACTTATAATAGGATCTTTTGTTACTCTTCAACTCACTGACATTTTCTAACATAGAAAATATCTCATAATCATGTGTATCACTAGTACATTGAAACAATTGAACACTTTTCCATTCTATACCATTATATTTATATTGTTGTCTAATGCAACAAGATGCCTTGTAAATTCTGTCCTATTATTCTGGTCTTTCCAGGCCCTTCATACTATGCCTCAGCAGCCCTACATAATCCAGTAGTCTGTCCTCAATACTATTTTCACCCACCCCAAATAATATACCTTGGCCCTGAGATCCATGTAAGTTTGTTCTGTATATGGTCTAAGATATATGCTATTAATATACCTTGCTTTTATGACATGTCACAGGCTCACTAATTTATCACTATAATGCACTGTAAACTTATAGTTCTATTTTACTCAACCCTTATTTAACAGATATATGTGAGATTATTATCTATTTACCCCACTATGTCTTATAGTTGTAGTTGTATAAATAAACACTTGAATATTTGCTATTAATTACCCTCTAATGAAAATGAACCTTCAGATATTGATATATTTTAACATTGATCCAAGTGGATATATAGATTGATTTGTCAGGATCTAATGTCAATGTAAAGAAATGTAGAGGAACTTCATAACAAGCCATTCTTAAGTTAGGACAGTGATGCCAGTACAGTCATAATTGTAAGTACAAAATCAGAGGAGGAGAGATAGAGTCAACTCAAATCAATTGCTAGTAAGTCAGCACTCAACATAAACCTCTAAATAGGGTGATGTGATAGACATATCCCTGAACCTTCAGACAATAGGCCAGGAGTGAGCTTTAGTAGAGTTTTATCAAGGCTTAAACAACAGCCCATAAGAGTGTGCACTACATTTATTTGCAAGTCTAAGGCCCAAGATGAAGTAAAGGCATTTTGTTAAATATTAGGAAAAAATCAATGTGAGACAATAACTACTGTGTACACAATGAATTCATCCTCACATCTGCTACTTGCATTATATTTCTAACAAAAGAGGAGTCATTGCAAACTCAAGAGTTTACACTAATACAAAGCATGAATTGCTATACATGACAGTAGCATTACTTTACTATACTGTGGAAATCCAGACAGAATCCCTCTACAATAACAACATGATATCAATATCAACAAGAGATGGCAACTTATGTCTTCTGCTGACTAAATCACGGAATGAAGATGGAGTCAAAGCCAGATCCATGGGTCGGTCATCATCATGAATCTCTAGAAGGAATAAAGACAATATTTCATGAATTTTGGGGCGATGAGATCTGGCAGAAGACCAGCATAATTCCATCAAATTCCAGACATCTTCAGTCAGACCCCTGTCCATCCATGCAGGACTGGAGTGACTTGGTTGAGATGGGTGTTGACCAGAAATTACTTGAGATATTACTGAATTCTCATCATCTATGTTGTAGAAAGGGTAGTTGTGGGTAAAGACCTGTGATTTAGTTATATTTAGACTATCCGCAATTGAAGGATGAGGGTGTTCTTACCTCATATGCAACACATGCAAATGCATAGATATCACTAGCTTTAGTTTCAGGCTTTCCTGGAGTCCCTGTGACCTGGAGCAACTCTGGAGCTTGCCAGCGAATCATAGAGTCAGTTGAACTCGACAACCCATTGGTAAATCCAAAATGAGCAAGACGTGCCCTCCCACACTCATCCACAAGAATGTTGATCTATTGCAGGGCTTGAACATCAATCAATATAATTGACAACAATTCCGCGTACCCCTTTTAACTCGCCATGGATGATGTTGTCATCATGGAGATAAGCAATTCCAGTAGCCACGTCGAGAAGCTGCCAGCTATCAGTAATGTAACCCAAGAGTGCGAAAAGTGTAAATTGACCAGCAGAGCACGATTAACATGGGGATTCTTTTTGAGAAAAAATAGTATATCACCATTTTCCATCCATGGAGACACCAGGTATATGCACGATTGGAGTTCGGACAGTCCAAATAAAGGAAGTATATTTGTGTGAGATAGCTGGCTCCAGAGGATGATGAGGTCTGTGAAAAATTCCTGTCACGCATTCATTATCAACCTTTGCAAACTACTAAGTTGGTACCTTCGAAAATTGCCCATTTTTGGCGCGCCGACAAGATCGGAGAGCTTTGAGAGAGACTGTCCGCCCCAAGTAGTGACCCTGGCGACAGCTAGGCAGGCCTTCCCTGGTAATGGAAGCTTCAGAGATATTGTCTATCTTGAGATCTTCGAGAATATAACATTTTGGGAGTAGCCCGGACCTCCTTGAAAGCTCCTGTGCTGCGACGATAACATTGTGTTTAAAATCGGAAGTCAGTTCGGATGAATCCAGAAACTGAAAAGCTGATGTGAAATGGACATAGGCGTTTCTTGTCCAGCGAGACTCACTGTTTGGAACACGTCAAGAAGTGTCTGAGCCTTCGTGCCACGACTGTCAAGTAATCTCTTGTACTGGATATCGTTTTCGAAGATAGTACCCAATCGAGTAATAAGATGACTCATGTCGTTCGAAGTCGCCGCTTCGGCAGAGGATCTTCCGTGTGCATCATTGATTAGCGATGTGGTCTGAGAGGATTGTACAAAAGCCAAAGAGTGTGAAATGGACGAATGGTAGACTTGACCCTGGGAAGATTGCAGCTTTTTCCTCCACAAAGCTGAACCAGTCAAAGCGTTGTGGTGCAATGCAATCTCGTCTAAAACCCTCGTTGACATGATTCTGGATTTGGATATTGTTTTGTTCATCAATGCACGAAAATGACGAGGAGAGAATTGCATGTCAACCTCCGAGTACAATGCACTGGATCGAAGTCGACTGAGAACGGTACTTATTGCCGGACGGTCAGTCGGTTCTGCTTTCCAGCAATCGTCCATGATCGACCAGATTTCTGTTGTGAGGCCCCAAGAAGTCCATGATGGACTTGAGTTCGGTGGTCGACTCGGGCGCGCTCCCTTAAACGCGACGTGGTACACGACAGCAGCATCATTGGCAAGATGATCCAGTGGAATGCGCCCCGTGAAGATCTAGGAAATGTCAGCCTTGTCGAGAAATAAGATGCTCTGAATACCGGGTAATTTACCTCGTAACAAACGCATGCCCAGGCATAAATATCACTCGGTTTGTTATTTGATACAGCCAGGTCATCTTGCATGGTGATAAGCTCGGGTGCTTGCCATCGAACAGTTCCGCCATTTGACGCAACGCCAGAATGTGATGTTAGTGTAAGGATGTGAGGATCAGATATCGAAGAGATTCCAAAATCCGCCACGCGCGCCATTCCTTTATCATCGACAAGAACGTTTGACTGGATACAGGATGCTCAAGTACTGTGCAGCTGAAGAAAGCAGTGAACTTTACCCCTTTGAGGTCTCCATGAATGATCCCCTTGCTGTGGAGGTAATACAAGCCCCGAGCGACATCAACAACCTGTACGATATATCAAGAGTGAGTAACAGGTTATAAGAATTGAGGAAGTAACAAAGGACCAGCGGAAGGCGCGGAGCACCAGAATTACGTTTAAGATAGTTGTTTATATTGCCGTTCTCCAACCAAGGTGCAACAAGGCATGGTCTATCTTGAAAGCGATAGAGTCCGAACATAGGGACAATGTTGGGATGGCTCAACTGTCGCCAGAGAATGGCCTCCTTCCAAAAATGCTAAATAGAAGTAGTCAAGACAACCACGTTATCGGAATCTGTCTTGAAAAAACCTTCAAGACCAGCTCTTTATCCATGGTTTCAAAAACTCGCATGACCTTGATGCAGACACTTCGTCCCTGATAGTTTCCTTTATATATATCGGCCTGTCCACCAGCTCCGGCCTGGGTTGCGTTCTCGATCCTATCCTTTAGCTCATGACAAACGGGGTATAAGCCTGTCTTGACTGAGATTCTTTGTGCCGAAACGATGACGTGTTTCCGCAGTTGTTCATCCAAAACTGGCTGATCTAAGAGCTGTAGGAATAGATTGACTACGAATTGAGAGATTGAGAGAAAGATGTAAGGACACACACCCATTGGAATAAATCTAGGAGTTCTTGTGCATCTCGTCCCCGAGAGCGCAATAGTCGTCTGAGGGATTGTGGTTCAGCGATTAGAGGCGCAAGCTTTGCTACAATGGTTGAGGGCACATCTTCCATTGCATTAGCGCAGGGTGCAATCTGTGCGAGAACACGATATGCAGGGTGCAATCTGTGCGAGAACATCTAGGGCAACCACCACAGCTTACTGCTTGATTTAGTTTGATTGAGCCAGTGGAAATCAATCGTAGATCAACCGGTCCGTTACCTTTGACAAGTTACGGTCCGTGCCGAGGGCACGGGCCTATAGTTTTTGCTAAGACCCAGACCTGACTTTGCTGTGCTTAGTTAGGTCTTCAATATTCAACTCAATGTTTAATCCCAGACCTAACTAAGCACAGCAAAATTAGGTTTTGTATTGAGAAGGGGCAATATAAAGTTGACCATATGCAAAGACAGATGATCAAAGATCCAGTCCAACATGTATAACTGATTACCAACAAGACTTGTTGATTGTTATAGCAAAGACTAATCACAGACTGGAAATTCCTTGCATAGTGAAATAGGCAAATCTTCTTTAGAGACATCAAGCTTGATTCTTGGAATCATAACAGTTGATTCTGCAAATTTGGCATCTCCACTAATGATACATCTGAGGACTTGGGTGCTGATATAAGTGATGATCATTCTTGTCCTATTGCAAAGTCCTTTCATAGGATTCAAGTTTCTGAGGAGCATAACAGAAACACCAATCTTTAAAGCCAACTTTGCCAAGGGCAAACTACTGACTCTCAAAGAATTGAGGTATTCTACTGGATACAATGTAAGGCTATTAGCATCTCTATTACCAGAATGAATAGAGTCTGCACTCCACAATATCCTTTCCTGTCCTGGAAACCTCTGTAGAACTTCTGAATTGATGTCTTTGATATCAGAATTCCTTGCTGAAAGAATAGTCCTGTTCAAGTGATATTGGTCATTTTGGAAGTGACCAACATCAGGATAAGTAGAAGAAATTAATGTTGAAATAGA
>JABCKS010000364.1:4232-21662 GCA_018851325.1 Termitomyces sp. DKA19 | reverse complement strand
AGTGATATTCCTTTCTATCCTGAATTCTTCTGGTGTAGTACCTAGTACTGGCCTAACTTTCTTGGCTACAGGTTTATATTTCCCAAACACTTGCACTGTTTCCTCTTGGTTTTTCTCCCCCCCACTCTTTAACTCTTTAGGTGTATATCCTAGCTCCCCATTCAGATAGGCTCCCAATAACTGTCCTGTCCTCTCTCCTGCCCTTCCAGTAGCCTGGTAAGCAGACAAGAATGCATCCCTGAGTTCTTGTTGCTCCAAACTCCTCTCCTTAACACAGTACCCCTTCATCCAGAAACCTTCCTCTTCACTGCCCTCAATCATTATTGCAGCCTCTCCTTGGTCAGGGATCAATTCCTCAAGGCTAACACTTTTCCCAAGTCTTCCCTTTTGTCACTTTCTTTCCACTCCTCTAGAAAGGGGGTTTTTGAGGACTATTCCATGGGTTTTGACTTGGTGTCTCATGATTTTGTGCTGGTCTGTAGCTTTTCAATCATGCTATTTAGATATCTGCATGTGCCTTGAGCTCTTGCTGCTATAAGCACTCAGTTTTTGAACATTGTATAGTTTGTGCTATTGAAATGGGTTTCTTCAGGGAACATTGGTGAGCTGGCAGATGTGGTTGTCATTTTTGTATTCTACTTTTGAAGAGAATATGTGGAGGTGTGTAGTGAGTTGATTTTTTTTTCAGAGTAGAGGCTTAATGAACAAAAAAAAAAAATTTCAAGTGCAAACAAAGCAGATAACCTGTAGAGTTATACAAGTAATTAGACCTCAGTTGCTCCAATAATAAGGTAATCAACCACATTAGATTTACTCATAGAGTTATACAAGTAGTTGGACTACAGGCTAATCAGTACATGTGATGTAGGTATAAATAAGTAAGTGCTCACTCTCAGCCACTCTAATAATAAGATTATTAACTGAAGAGTGGCTTTTGTTTGTCTTTAGATAAGTATAAAAAAATATTAAGGTTTATCTCCAAAGAATATAAAATACCAATTGGTGAGCCACCTCTGGTGGTGGGTTAAATCAAGGTATTCCTAAATAAGAAAGTGTGAGTGAAATCATAGGGTTGAGGTCTGTGAGTCATTCTTCAACATAGGCTAATGGGAGAGGGAGTGTTTTCAGTCTAAAATGAAGAGGAATGAATCAAAAAACAAGTTTGTAAGGTCAAGCAATGAACTGCAGTAAGGTACAACAAAGAGGAAAATGGAAGTTCCCCTGACATTACTCCTCTAGTGTGTAGTGTCTCAATGTGTGGAATAAAAACAGTCTCAAATTGCTTTGTTAGGTCACTGAAATGTAAAATAGCTTGAATCGCTCTGAGTACATTAGAGTGTTATTAATAACATTCTTGGACCACATTGGAGGCATGAACATTCTCTTGTAGTTCCTGTGAAACATCCTTTAAACCATGACTTTTCCACCTCACTCTTTACTGAAGTCTTCTCCTAAAGAGACAACTGTCCATTATTCTTCCACTTCATATTCCTTCAGCCAAGGTCAAAAGAGGTAGAAGGTCTCAATGCTACCCAGGAATTGAATTGTTTGAGGCTGGAGACAGCTTCACCACATTGAAAACTGGGTGAAGCTGGCACATTAGTACATGATGGTGGTTTAAACCCCCTACTGCTGGCAGGCACCAGAACCTGTTGTTGTTGGAAACATGCAAGAAACTTCTCATACCATTTTTTGACAGGCTTTTGCCCATTGTCTAGAGCCTTTTCCATTGAAAATACACCGTTTCGAAGTGATATCACAGGTTTCTCTCAATATTTCCTTGGAAACAGTTCTGACTGCCAGCAGTGCCCATAGCATTGTCTTACCCCACCATAATAGGAAAATTGAAAACCGCGTCAATAGAAAGAATATCAATTGTATGCTAAAGTGTTACCGCACTCTCTTGACCAGTTTGCGACGAAGGAAAAAACACGCTTCACGTGACCAGTTAAATTTTTGGAAATCACTCTCTTTATCTTTTTTTCTCTGCCTTTTGAACTCTTCTCAGATTCATTCATTTACCTTTCGCATTATATACCCGGTGGGATTCACTTACTACATCAATCACGTCGTCTCATAACCCCGCCTCCGATTTTGTTCGCATTGACCTCTAGATGGATCTTCAAACGCTATCAAATCTCTTCGCATCCACCATTAACCCGGATCCTAACATTCGGAAGGCTGGAGAACTCCAAATTCGGAAGGTTGGCTCTCATCTCGATATATCGCGAACACGACTAATTTATGTTCTTAAGATCAGCAATGAGGAAGGAATGATTACTGCCCTTCTTCAAATCATTGCAACCGATAATGTCGATCTGTACGTGTTAGAACGCGATTGGCACTCTAAAACTCATTGAATCGACAGTGCCACCCGTCAAGCTTGCTCGGTGTGGCTCAAAAATCGTGTATTCTCGAATTACTCGGTCGACTCGACAGCCAATAGACGTTCCGATCAAGTTATCATCGCTGATTCCGATCGTGAAGCACTCCGCACTCATATTTTGCGAGTACTCGCGACGTCCCCATCGCGTAGCATCAGTCTTCAAATTGCTAGTACACTTAAAAACATCGTCGCCCAGGACTTCCCGGACAGGTGGCCAACCTTTCTCCCAGAGGTCAAGGCCTTGCTCACTAGCAGCAACATACGAGATGTTCATGCCGGATGTATCGCGGTTCTTGAAGGTGTTCGAGCGTTCAGGTGTGTTAAAACTGTTTGATATTACAAGACCCTTATCCGTGAGTCCTTAGATTCCGTCCCCGGAATCCAATGATCCCTCAGATTGTGCAAGAGCTGTTCCCGATTCTAGTGAACATCGCCACCCAAATGCTTCAGACACCTCCGACTGCTGCGACCGAGATACCAACTATGCTTCATCTCATCCTCAAGACTTACAAAACTAGCATCGTTGTCGACCTGAGCATCCACCAACAAAGCCAGGATAGCTTGGTCCCTTGGGGAAAACTCTTCTTTGCGGTCATCAACCTTCAAGTCCCGCCTGAGGCTGTTCCTAGCGACGAAGACGAACGAGAGAATTCAGAGTGGTGGAGGGCCAAGAAGTGGGCTTACGGTACGCTCGGACGCCTGTTCCACAAGTACGTCAGTTTCGCGCTTAGATCTTGGAACCTTCTCTGAACGTATTCTGAAATGCAGATTTGGTAACCCTTCCCAGCTCCCGAGTGCGATGCAAGAGCAATACTCCACTTTCGCCCAACACTTTGTCACCCACTTTGCTCCCGAGATTCTGAGGACATACCTCAACCAGGTTGAGCTCTTCGTGACCAATCAGACTTGGCTTTCGAAGAAATGTCAATATCAGATCTTCCAATTTTTTACTGAATGGTAGGCATCATTCCGTTCCAATCTTTCAAGAAAATGTAATTAGTCTTCCGTTTAGCGTCAAGCCCAAATCGACTTGGGTTCTTCTCAAACCCAGCGTTGAGCGCCTCGTATCCTCCTTTGTCTTTCCTCAACTTTCCTTCAACGCGACCAAACAGGCCTTGTGGGAGAGTGATCCTGTTGATTACATTCGCATTGCCGTCGGTATGTCCCATTCTGAGTTCTAGTATCCATATCTCAGTCCATGAACTATAGATGAATACGAGAGCTTCGCGACACCTGTCTCAGTAGCGACGACCTTCCTCTTCTCCCTCGTGAGCAATAGAACTAAATCTACCTTCATGCCCATCCTAGGCTTCATCAATACTGTCCTTCGATCGTACGTTTCACCCCTCCCATCTTCTCATCGCCCATCATCATTTTCAGAAACTCGGCCCCCCCACAAAAATTCGGCGCTCTTAACATGACAGCGGCACTGGCTCCCTGGATGATGCGTCACCCCGACGTCAAAGGCAACGTCGAGGCGTTCGTGCTTCAGTTTGTCACCCCCGAATTCACTAGCCTTGAACCTTATCTCAAGGCTATTGTATGTCGTCCTGCTTCGCCGGTTCCATGGCTGGCTTCTGATATCTTTTCATGACAGGCGTGTGAGGTTGTTGGGACTGTAACAAAGTCTGGTTTGGTCTGGTCCAACGAAGAGGTCCGTCATGGCTCTCCGGCCTCCAGCCGAGAAGGATATCGATTTCTGATTCGTCCATTTTATCCTACAGCATCTTAATGCTAACTTTCGGGCTGTAGCTGCCGCTCTAGATGATCCCGAACTCCCAGTTAGGGTCAACGCTGCTCTTGCTATTACAGAACTTGTCACCGCGCATGATTCTGGTTCGTCAATGACCGTCGTCGCCTGTGTATTTAGAACATGCATTAAAGTTTCTAACAGTCAGGACTGCAGTTGGACCCCAGGTTGGAAAGGTCATCCAAGGCACGTTGTGATTCTGGCTGTAATCAGGTGAAAAGAACTGATATGTGTGTCGTTTTTAGATCTTCTCAAACTCACCGACGAGACCGATTTGGATATCCTCAATCGCAGCATGGAGGTCATGGTCGATGCTTTCCAAACGGAGCTACTTCCCGTGGCTGCCCAGTTAACTCAACGTTTGGTTGGTACCTCCCCGTGTCGTTATCTAGTCTCAACTTACATATGCTTGTCTAGTGCGATTCTTACATGCGCCTTGCAAAGGAAACCCTCGCGCAAGAGGAAACCGATGGCGAACACATTAGCCTGGACTCAATTAACGATGTGGATGATGACAAGACTTTCACTGCTATGGGAGTTGCGAAAACTATCAGCACAGTCAGTACGGCATCGTGTCCAATAGGCTGCTTCTGACGTGTGATTTCTATAGATCATTTCCTCTATCGAAAATTCGGCTGAGATTCTCGCGCAGGTCCAGGAAGTCGTCATCCCTATTATCTTATTCACTTTGGAAAATAAACTCCTCGGTGTGTCCTTTTCCCTTGACTCTGTCGTTATCGATTGGTTTACGTGTTTCTAAGATCTTTTCGATAACATGTATGAGCTAGTTGACAGTTTGACGTTCAAGCTTCGTTCGATTGCCCCAAATATGTGGCCGATCTTCGAACAGACCTACAAGCTTTTCAAATCTGACGCTATCGACTTTTTGGATGGTGGATTTCCCAGCTGTTGCAGATGGCTTCTGTCACTGACACATAGCATCATTCTGTAGAGATGTTGCCGTCCTTGGACAACTTCGTTTCTTATGGAGGTGAAGTAATCAAGGGCCGGACCGACTATAAGCACATGCTAGTCGATATCTATACCACCTCAATTTCGAGTGACCAGCTTGGTGAGAACGATCGTGTAAATGGGTCCAAACTTGCCGAGTCGATCCTTCTCAATCTTCGTGGAAGTGTGGACGATGTATGTGTTTTTGTCATGCTGTCTACCGATCGCTGCATGGAATTCAATGTCACTGCGTAGGCTCTCCAAGTCTTCATCAGCACTGCCGTTTCTCAGCTGGACAAGTCCCAGACGGCTTCTCTCCGTCTCGCTAACCTCGAAGTCCTCGTCAATGCCGTTCTCTACAACCCTTCGGCTGCACTTCACATCATGGAGAGCTCTGGCAAAGCGCGAACCTTTTTTGACCGTTGGTTTGCCGCGATTAATGGCGATGAACTCCTTCCTCGCGTTCATGACAAAAAATTAAGTATCTTGGCGCTGTGCTCCCTCCTTGAACTACCACCGGCTGCCGTGCCCCAGTCACTCCAGAGCGGATGGCCTGGAATTCTTAGTGGAATCCTCACCATCTTCAAAGACCTTCCCAAGGCCATCGCCGGTCGGTACTGTTCTTCCGAGAAGTGCCCGAAGCCGACTGACCCCGTCTCTAGCTCGCAAGGTTTTGGAGGAATCACTTGAGGAGTCAGATGAGGACGAACTCGTTGAAGAGAAGATCTTGAATCTGAATGAGGAAGAAGGTCAGACTAATATGGGCTCCAACGTATATTGAGACATGCTGATATGCCTTCGTTCAGAGGATGTTTGGGACGAAGATTCGGCATATCTTGAATTACTAGCAAACGAGGTTTGTCGCTGGTGATTTTATTTTTTGTGGTACATACGGTGTTAACATGGTCGTCAAGGGGGCGCGCTTGCGCGAGAAACAGGAGAAAGCTGCGGATGGTGAATACCAGAGTGAGTCAGAGGATGAAGAGATCGAAGAGGAACTGGGTTACATTAGCCCTTTGGACAATGTTGACCCTTATGTCTCGTTTAAGCAAGCTCTTACCAGTATGTCTATCTATCCGTCGATTGAGACTATCTATTTCTAACACCTCTCATAGCCTTCCAAGTACAAAACGGTTCGAGCTATCAAGCGGCGACCACAGCGCTCACAGTTGAGCAACAAACGTTGCTCATGGAAGTTATGCGCATGGCGGCACTCAATTCAGCAGTACCTGTCCAGGCCTAGTTGCCATTCATTTTGCATTATAAATAACTACTTGTATATTCCCGTTATGTCCTTGCGATCCGTCCTTTGCATTTTAATCTTCAGCTGTGTGCTTCCTACGCTTTGCTTTTGTACCCATTTGTGTGATTGTAGCCTGAAATGTCGACAAGAAGAATGCCATCTGTAGATTCTGGGATGGTCAGATGTTTACAATGCGTGAGTAAATGCCAAAATACATCGATCTCCATCTTTGCCATTGGGATGTACACAAAGTCGTGGGAAGATGAGTCAAAGGTTCCGTACACCCCAAAACTCAAAACTTTGTTCTGTTTTGAGCGCACTTGTGCGACGAATCTAGTAACGCCGTGCAGTGTATCTCGACGTGAATTGGCAGGGAGTCTTGTCCAAATTCTTGCCGAAACGTCGACGAAGATTCGGGTCATCTCTCTAGAGCTGAGTTCCGATTAGTTGCGAGCTAGAAGTGACAGATCTGACACTCAGTTTTTCTCATCGTGCTAGAAATACCAGCTGTCAGGAGTGCGAACTTGGCCTTTCTGTCCCTGATGCAAGAATCGGGACTTGCGAAAGATTTCAAACCTTTTCACTCGTTCCATGATCGCGACTTGTTCTCATCGACCAGTTATGCCCTTGGCCTCAGTATGCAGGTGCACATGTAATAAAGGATAGTATAGGACCACATTCAGACTGAAAATGAGGGACGGGATTGGAGACCTAGGAAGAACAACTGCTCGAATAGATATCTAAGATTGTCGCCAGTCGAAGGTAGGCGGCGAGTATCTAACGGGGCGTAAATACATGCGGCGAGAGTCACAAGCAGAGGCCCCTCAAACAAGGTTTGTACCAAATCCGCGATCTTCTTGCTCCAGTTGTCGGCAATGTATAGTAAATCTGGATACAAGGGAGAATCTGGATTGGTTTGTACATGGGTGGGCGCACAAAGAGTGCGCCGTGTTCGATAAGTCGAAATACCTAAACCCGGCATCCGGCTAGTCGGCACATGACAAACAGGTCAGATAGATTGGAGCACCACGAAGGAATTCTTAAGGAATCCAGATATATCATCGCTTGCGAGCTGTCGAAGAATTCACTCTAGTTCTCGTTCTGGAGGCTTTAGTAGGTGCATGGGGGCGATCGTCCTCCCTTTGCTTCCCTCTCAATTTTGCAGATTCTTTCGGCTTCTCCTTCTCAGTCTCGCGCGACTTCCAATCGTGGAATCTTCTTCGGGAAGCATTACTTCCACTTTCTGCGTACTCTGCCCGCGTGACGATGTGATCATTAAAAATGGGCATGCCTGCAAATGCAACTCCTCCCCGGTATGCTTCTGTGATGGGCCTACGATAGATCTCTGTATCAGCGTAGAAAAATTGGAGAATCACATCAGCCGGCGTACTCATCGCATTCATAGATCACGACTTCACAATCAGTGGGTGCCAAGGATCTTAACTCTGACATCCTTGCCAAAACAAGAGACATTAGGGTAGGTCAGAAGGGCAAGGTTACACCTACAATCGTGCCCGAAAACCAGGGAATTTGGTACAACCTCCCACTAAGCCGATATTAGCCAGAACATCCCTTGAAGATCGCCTGGAAGGAGCGATATTGATAATGCAACAGTGGCGGGAAGGCCTGATTGATCAAGGCCTAAACACAATCGGTCAGACCTAAAAAATGAGAAGACACTTGACATGCCAATATCATCAGGGCGGAACAAAAGTTCCGGTACGCAAAACCGCTCGTTGTTCATCACAAGGATCTGGTCGACCTCGGCCAGAATGTCATCGGACTGGCGTATGCGACCCTTTTTGTTGGATGTCAAATCTGGTAATACATATTCTTGCACTACCGGATTGCTTTTGAGGTCGAGTCTTCTCTTCATCAGCTCGCGAATAGGATGCGGATTGTTTGAACCCACCGACATGTTTCCAAATCATGTTTAAAGTTTTGAGATACGTAACAACAAGACTCTTTGACATCGTTCATGATATACGTCTCGTCCATCATGTTCCACTGGCGAAAAGACACCAGCTCCTTCAGATGATTTGTCAACAACTTCCCACCAACATCGAGTCTGACCGTTGAGGGAGTAAATGCATGGTTGCAGAAAGATTATCGGACAATCACCTTTTCACTGCATTCCACACGATGTTGCCGTTGAGCATTGGTATAACATGGGTAAAACTAAATCCAGAGTCAATGACAACAACGCACTGCGCCGGTGGGAAATCGGGTTGCTGGAAGAGGCCGCCATAGGGCACGAGTGATGCAGCTCGAGTGGGAATCTAAAGCATGTTTGGAACAGTTGTAGGAAAACTTACGTGTACACCGGTAGTATGCTTGAAATTCGTATTCTTCGAAAACAAACTGATCATAGACTTCCTGGATATTTGGTAAATTGAAGTAAGGCTCAGAAATGAGGAGCCTGGAACTAGTGGTGTCTATCTATAAATGCCACATTCTGTCAGACGGTATTGATAGGCATTGGCTTCCACTGTACCGAAAGAACTTCTGATGAGAAGAGACCATCCCATACAGCCTTCTGTGCGTCCCAGTCAACAATATACCCCTGTCAGAGGTTGTGTGTCCCTGTCAGCTCTCGCGGTCGCAGCGATCCTTCATCTAACCTTTTCGAAGGGAAGCCGATAGCTGAGAGAGGAATAATCTTCACATCGAGAAAATTCATGGCCAAAGTAAGTCGACTTGTCGCCTTTGGAACGAACTACGGCATTGGGAATAATCCTTATGACGTTGTCAGTGCGCACAGGTAATTGCAGATAGAGAACGACACCTTGGTTCTTTGTCTTGACTGTTTGCAAAGCCGACTTTGACTGTGGATGCACCATTGTCAAGGACAACTACAGAGAAATCCATACCACCAGCTCAGTAATAGGAGTAAATGCAAAATGGATGGTGCGTTGATAGAGATTCTTAATTCAAGCATATTAGCGCGCGAAAACTCAAAGGAAAGCGTGAGACTTTTGATGAGACTCGGTCATATGACCGCATCACTTTGTCACATGACCTTGTCTCGTCCCGGACTCGGACACTACCTATGATTCTTATTGGACCTCAAGAGTAAGACCTCCTTTTACTTCCGCGTTTCTGTGCGTCCCATCCCGACCTGTTTCAAAAAAATCTTATCTGCTCAACAATTTGCACGGAAATTGTCCACAGAATTGGCCTAACTTCAACAGTAGTTATCCATTCCATACGTGCCCCTTGCTAACAAATCAGGGACAATTCATTACTAGTCAAAGCCGCGGAGCGCTGCAAAACTCTGAGTCTGACCACCGCTCATAAATTACATACTCTTCGCTTGTATCCGCCGAATTTGGCGACGCTCCTAGCTTCAATGTGTATCGCATTCTGGGCTTTAGACCAACAGGATTACGCCCTGTGAGTCAATACGATCGGGCGACCTGGTGACTGAAATCTCACACCTCGGTAGCATACTTTGTAGTAATCGAGATGAACTACTGAGGAGGCCGACCCTGGGTGCTCATTTCCATGATTTTGAGGTCAAGGCCGAGGACGGAAGCGCTGAGGGTAATATCCTGTCAGGTCGCGACGTTTTGGCTGGTGGGACATGGTTTGGGGTCACTCGTGCCGGGAAAGTGGCCTTGCTGTAAGTCCCCTTGACCTTTTCGTTTTGAACTTCAGCAATAAAGGTGCAACGCCCATCCCTAGCACGAACATATCCGAGCCCCCGGTCAAGGCGTGCTATCTTTCTAGGGGCTCTTTGACATCATCTTTCCTTCTATCAGATTCATTGGAACCCCTCGAAGGTGAGGTCAGAAGAACAATCCCTCAGGACGCCTTCGCCGGGTTCAACCTACTTCTTCTCAAACTTACCGCTCCGCAGCCCAATGGGCAATTACATTTCGATTCTCTCCTTGTCACAAACCATGGCGCAGGTGGATACATCCAGTCCCGGCCCCTTTCTGCCACGGAACGTATTCGCGGCTGTATTTCCAATGCAATTGATGGAGAAAATACGGTCTGGCCAAAGGTTGAATATGCCAGCCTAAATTTTGATGCTGTTTTACAAACGCTATCGTCGGACACGACAGAGAACGAGCTTGTGGAACAGATGTTCAATATTCTGGAGTCAGTTGTCTCTTGATGCATCTTCTGACATTCCTAACATCATATTTTCTCCGAAAAGCTGGCATCCCTCCGAACCTATCGTCGAGCGTCAACAGCTTCGCAATACTGTACATGTTCGGCCGTTTCCGATCACTTTGGAAGATGTCCACGCTGTAGGTGATAATAGATATGGCACACGCTTGTCAACAGTCTTGTTAATCAGGAAAAACGGGGACGCTTTGTTCATTGAACGGGAAATATGGACATTAGCTGATGGAGATGTGGTCAGAGTAGATCCTCAATCACAGCGTGTATTTCGTTTCCAGGTGAAACAACCCATAAAACCCTAAAGGAGAAATTACGGTACAACAGTATCATAACAACTTTACGGCAGGTTATAATGACTTCGAAGCACTTTAAGATCGCGAGATACCAAGAACTAGGTATACACAGGTGCATGTGAAATGACGAGTGTCCAAAGAGTATTTTCTCATTAACTGATCACGGCAGCCGTATACATACCGTGTTCGCCGTGCGGTGGAAAGTATGGATTATAACTTCCTGTAGAAGTTATGTTGCCCCACTCTTGAGGAGAGACAGGACCTGATGAGCTTCCTGTATGGAAGGAAGCAGGTCCACTAGAAGCCGATAATGGCGTCAAAATTTCACGTTCTGGAGGACCAGAATCGTATGACACTCGCCCATCTGGAGAATCTTGGCCACTGAAATTTATATGGTCAAGAAAGGCACCCTGAGAATGGGAAGGAAATGACGAACACATACTGCATGATATTGTTGAGTTCAACAATACGTCGGTAAATGATACACGACGTATTTGGTAGATGCGGGCTATACTGCCTAAGAGAGTTGAGAGAAGCTTGGAGCTGGTGCGCAAGAGAGATATAAGCTAAACTCGAGCCAGGGCTCGTACGACAAGAACACATCGGGTGTGAAGAATATTGGTCCCCACGACCGCTGTGAAAAGAATTTCCGTCATCGCTGCCGGATAGGGTGTAACTACCACCGTCCGAATACGAAGAGGGTACCGAACAAGAGTGTGATGGACCATGATACGCTGAAGGGGACCCAGAAGAAGGATGGTAATTGCCATTATTGGGAGAATACGGCGGGTGGTCGTTTTCGTAGGACGAGGGTGGTGACCTTATGTCGCTCTGAAAATTATTATGATAGCGCATGGGAGGCGAGGCAGAGAAACGATATAGATGTGATGAAGTGTCGTTAATTGGTTCCGTCTTGATAGGGCTGAGCGAAGGTAGGACGGCACGGCCATTCGTTCGTTCAGGGGAAGGACCCCGCCGTTTGGTGACAGGCACACACTTTGTAGCTCGCGAGTGCCATTTTTCATTTGGATCTCCATCTCGAAAGCTACTATCAGCCCAACGAGGATGTGGTTTGCCTGCCCAACATGAGTGATAATATTGATAATGTGTAAACCAAAGGCCCCACCTCTCAATTCACGTACTAAGCTCTCCAGCTCCGCTATCCGGTTTTTCAGGCGTGTGTTTTCGTCCAGCGAAGGGTCATCTCTGTATTTCTACTTCAATGAACAAGTTCAAACAGTTCAATGGAAACTCACCTGAGGGCGGGATCATCGATTTCGTACACACAAAGTCCCGTCTAGAAGGACAGAACATCATTTGGAGTTCGCCACACAAAAGTACCTGCATGAAAATACCAGACCCAATTGAATACACCGCTGACAAGGACGTTTGCGATCGCACTGTGTGGCGGCAACGCCAACGTCAAACAAGGTCATGTGTGGAGCTGATCAGTGACTGACTTTTCGTTTCGATGTGTGGCAATTCAGGCAGCTTTGAGTTGTCCGATTCCTTCTCCTTTTCCTATTTTTGGTCGAATTCGGGAGTAGAGGGGATGACGGTTAATAAGTCGGCAAGTAAAATGACGAGGAAGAGTTGGATTAGAACGGGGCTAACCTGTGGTCTGTGTCGGTGGGATAATCAAAATCAAATGACTCTCCTTTTAACTGAGGGGACTGCAAAGAGTCGGTTGCCATCATAATAGAGGGAGCGGAGAGTAAACAAGCTCAGAAAGATTGGTACTGGTCCTTAAGTGCTTCCGGCGCCATTAAGTAACAAACAAGATCCAAACGACCTTCGAGATCCATTACCGGTATTGACAGATGAAGAATATCCCAATCAGGAGAACGCAAGAATCGACTCGATGAACGCCATCGCGTGAGCAGGTGTGAGCTTGGTCCGCTCGGTCTTCTTTTTTTTTAGCAGCCGAGGGCTGGTGTGACTAACGTGAGTTGTTGTCACACCCCAATAGAAGTCCACCAGATCGGTGGTGCCCTGAGGATCAAGGTTTCATGGCACCTGTGCCATATACCACATGTAGGGTTGAGTATTTTTGTGTCTTGTCTTTCCAATGTGGAAGCCATATCGAAACGTGTTCGAGACTTTCCTGTACATATGCCCTAGGTCGATTAAGTCCATTGTTTACTTTGATCTCAGGGTCGAGGGATGTATGGATCCTACATTTTCTCTCATGTATGTAACTCGCATATTGTGTCAGTTCATTCTTGACCATAGGTCCGTGTTTTGCAAGCATACATGTACGCTCATGAATACATCGACTCCTTTCCTCGATCGAAAAGAAGTGGTTGTGATCTCAACAGTTTTGTGCGACGATCAACACACCAGGTTCAGTACGTCTTCCATCAATCTTGGAAGACCAGAAAGAAACAACGTCGCCCTGAGGGAACGAAGGGGGCATGTCCAACAACGGAAGTGTAACCCTGGATAACAACAACGATAAACTAACTCATCAGTAATCCTGTGACAGGAATCACAACATACTTTAGCTTATAGATTTGCTTACCTGATCAATATGACCGATTATGATGGTCAAGTAGCCGACCACAACTTCATCCGTCGACACACAGCTCTGAGTTCATTTCGAGACCAGAGGGAAGCAAAAGATAGACGACCTTCAGCATTTTGTGGAAAGAATGTTAGAGTTATCTACGTATGTGGCGCCCATGTCTCACAAGAATCAGCAAGAGAAGGCAATCCGGATAAGTGGCGTCGAGCACGTAAACCATTATAAGCACGGGTTTTAGCTCACCTAGTAAGAACACGAAGTAGAAGGCCGTAGAAGGGGTCTCTCGTCCGAAAGTGTCACCATCGGCCAAATATTGTGCAATCTTCCGCGGAAGGCGGGTAGTAAGCTATATTCGGCGCCTTTTTCCCAGAGTAAACCTTCCGATGCTTCGGGCGTTGCAGAGGGGTTATCATCCACCTTTCGAAAAGGCAGTCAGTGCGATGACAGGAGGAAGGACAGTGGTTCTAAGCCAAGATAAATTTTAAACGCAATGGCGTATGCATATTTATGACACGTTATCAGATAGATACTTGTGGGAGCAGGGTACCCGCCCATCCTCATCCGCGATGAGGAAGATCTAGTCATAACCGGGTGCCACAATCAATCAAGGCTTTCGACTTTCAAGAACAACGCATCACATCGCATGATCGAGTCTCATGTGCAAATGCCCCCGAGTCACTTACCTTATTGTCATGTGTCTCGACGTGCAAAGGGTTTGTAATATGTAAAATGCATTTTTAAACATATTCCTCTTGTTTACAAGGCCTGAGAGAAATTCTATAGACAGATCTAATGCACAAGAAGAGTTCTTTAAACTTGTATTGAGAGGGACCTGAGGGGAATGGGCTAAAAAATACATTTTGCACATCACAAGCGTTCGCACCATCGAAACACATGACAGTAACGAAAACTGGAAAAAACCTCACACTTTGGCGTCCCTGAAAGGTTCATGTCAATGTTGACGCCGGCTTTGAACGAGATCAAATGGATATAGACATCAAACTCCAAAGTGACCTTGCCATGAATTATGAAAGAGAATGACCGCTTCCGAACCGATATGCATATAAGGATGAAGACGAAAAAAAGAGATTATCCAGGAAGATTGTATGATCAAGGTGTTGATGGAAAGACGCCTCCAGAATCTTTGAGGGTATGAATGTGTGGGACTCGTGCGGTTCTTCGAAGATTCCACTCAAAAGAAAAGGCCCAAAAATAGTATGACCTGCGGCAGCCCTCATATGCCGGTAATTCCGGAAAGTTTTCCTGGAAATTTCAATCACCCTATGTCTGATTGACATTCTTCGTGATACCATCAGATCTCTTCCCTACGTATCCCCAGTGGTTGCAACGTCAATCGGAGCAATTGGACCAGGCCACAACAGATTCAGGAAGATCATTATTGTCTGATTCGGCTTTTACGGACCACATTCCGCCAGGGTAGCTTGGAAAAATGCAAGTGACAATAAACCCACGATTGGCCACAAGCTATTATTGTCACCACTATCCAAAGAAGACGAGTGTCTAGCCAGCCGAGATGACGATTTCTAACGCGGATTATCGGACTGAAGGTACATGGGTGCATGTTAAGCGTTAAGAATCCGTAAAAGTCACGGCGTCCGCTATTTGCCGAGGACTTGACACAAATATGAACACACCCAGCATACGCGCGACATATCGGTTTGGTGTTCTCATTTTCGAGTTCTCTGGCCCGACGTGGCTCTCGGACCATCAGGCATTCTTGCAAAGGTTTTCTTCGTCTGTGCTATATCCTGTCTTCTTTGCAGCTCACAAGTAGAAAGTTGTGACTGCCAAACGCTAAATGTCAGCGATATTCCATTGCCATATACATCATTGAACTTCTTGTTAGATCAAACTACTTCCCATTATTGTGGCCTCCATTTTAGAACGAACCCTCGATCTGTCAGTCATGTCTCCAGCCGAGGATTCTGACGCGGTGCTGTCACCTGTTGCGGAACCGGAACCGGAGCCTTCGCCAGGCCTGGATGGTGTGCCAGTCCGATGTGAGCAATACTACAGAGGGATTATTGCCCGATTTGACTGAGAATCTTCGCAGGGTACGACGTATGTGGCTTTTATTTGTTCCATGTGACTATTCTTCCCGCTAAATTTGTGCAAAACTTGAAGGCGGACAGAACTGAGTCATACACGCAAATTGTGCCGTTCCAGGAAAGGCACGATACCAGTGTCGAGTATGTTAGCCTGTTCAAGGCAATCGTAAGCGATCGATCACTTTTGAACCTTTTCCACCCAGGTTTTTTTATAAGCCATTCACTCTTTCCGTTCTTGCATGTGGCTTGATCCTTCTAGCATATGTCGCGACGACACAGGACGTCTTGGAAGAGGGGCGCGACAAACGACGAGTGTAAGCTATTTATCTGCCATATCCTTAAGCTGTCGAGTTCATATGCTGTTCTGTCCTAATATAGTGGAGTGTACGCTGCCATCGGAGCGTTCCTGACTTTTTCCATGATTCAGTTTCGTGATGGGCCATTCATCAGGCCTCATCCTGCGTTTTGGAGAATCGTCCTGGGCATCAACCTACTATATGAGCTTGGTCTAGTCTTCCTCCTGTTCCAGGACTTGAATACCGCACGCGTAATGATGACTTACATTGACCCAAAATTGGGTGAACCATTACCAGAGAAGAGCTACGCGGAAGATTGCGCCTTTACAATTAGAAACATTTGGGTTTGTTTAACAGCACATTACTTCGCCGTGACATCGCTAAGATGTTGTCGTGTAGAATGCACTTGACATCTTCTGCATAGCTCATACATTAGGCTGGTTTGGGAAAGCTATGATATTACGCGATTATTGGTTCTGCTGGGTAGGTTAAACGTTTTAATGTTGACAGCTGAAGCTGACGTGACATATTTATCAGACCCTGAGTATCGCTTTCGAATTGGCCGAATACAGCTTACAGCATCAATTGGCCAACTTTGCAGAAGTAGGTTGCTGAAGACTAACTCGCGTTAATTGCTTCTGATACTATATTTAAGTGCTGGTGGGACCATGTAGGTCATTGCGCAATCAGTCATCAAAACTACACGCTGTCTTACCATTCTCAACCTAGTGGATCTTGGATGTCCTTATTTGCAACTGGGTCGGAACTTATCTAGGTGAGTTTGCCATCGATTTTCCGTGGTGGATCTACATTCTTGTGTTCAGGTATGAAAGTGTGCCAGTACCTAGAAGTCAAGGTTAGTCGGTCTTCGTTCACTTCCCTGCAAGAATATCATCTTTTAATCATGGAAGCCGTACGAGTGGCGTGGATTACGACAAACCCGCGGCCTTCGTTCAAAGGCCAAACGTGTTCTCAGTCAATTCTCCCCTCATGACTTTACGGCATTTAAATGGGGAACTGCTTCTTCGTTTACCAATTATATCGTCGTCGTACTCCTTCTGGCTGTATTTCTAGCTGCCGAGCTCAATCCCTTCTATCTTAAGGTAGGTTGAATTGATATCCACCGCTATTCATCTGACTCATGGGTGTACTTACAGGCCCTTTTGTGGATGGAACCCGATCACCCCATTGTTATCTTACGTCTTGCGGGTGTTTTCCTATGTGCGTTACCGGCAACTCGAGAGCTCTATCAGTACATACATGATCCAAGGTCATTTATTATATTACTCTTTCATTTTCAGTCGAGTCGCTGAGCTTTCTGTACAGGAAGGCTATGAGAATGGGACAGCATGTATGGTTACTTCTTGCAACAACACTAACTGAGCTCCTTGTCATCAAAAAATGGAGTCAAGGTCAGTTTACAGAGCCTTTCCCTAAATCTGTGAAATGGGGTTGGACGATTGGTGCCGCCCTTCTCGTGATTTATCCTATCATACAAGTGAGGCAATTCTTCATTGAATATTCGCGTGACTGACCGCAGCATTGAACTCCTTAGTTTGGCCTCCCTAATGCTCGTAGGTATATACGCAGATGCCAGAAATCAAAATCAAAAGTATCTTGAAGTATATATTCATATGTACACTTTTTCGAATCAAGCGAACCTATATTCACCAACATCAGTCCGTTGTCATCTGGTATCATCAACTTGTCAAATTTGACAACCAGGAGTACCTTTGAGGATGTCGGATACTTCATCAGAGCGCTCATTCATCGTGTGAAAACTCTAA
>JABCKS010000363.1:0-14436 GCA_018851325.1 Termitomyces sp. DKA19 | reverse complement strand
GGATGCAATAGTATAGGCAGTATAGGTTCTTCAAGCCCAATAGACCAATAAAGTTAAATCAGTACATACTAAAGAGTGAAGTCTTTAAGATAGAGCACTGACCTTCAAGAGATGTATCTATATGTTTAACATCCCCAAACTCCAATAGTATATTGTGGTACAGCATCAAATTAGCCTTGATGTTCAGCCTCCTAAAGCATAGCTACTTCAAAATAGCACCATTAGATAGCTCTGGTTTAAAAGTACTTATCACTAAAAGATGAAAGATTGACTTAGGGGGAAAAAATGAAGTCTGACTTGGACAGTCCTCTGACACATAGGACTGAAGAAATTGTTCTTTAGTTTTGCAATCTCTATTGCAAGTATCAAGGGGAGTAGAGTGAGGTATTTTGCAGTGTGCTGTTATTGTAATATTGAAACAGGCTGGTGGCAACATGGTAGGTGTAGAGACTGTCTGAGGAGTAAGAAAAGGAAGGGGGAGGTATTTAGAAAAAGAAAATGAGCAATAGTCTTTGTAGATTGTTGTGAACCAATAAGTTAATTGGTATGAAAGGTGAAAAAAGCTTGAGTCTTCAGAGCCAGTAAATGACACCACTTTGTCCTAAGAAGCATTCAGAGAATCAACTGGTGGCATTGAAGTAATTATAGAGGCTACTCAGGCTAGTATTAGACATAACAGTGGGGAAAAGACCTCTAGCCATCAGAACAATTTTCTTCTTTGTGAAGTGGTGAAGAATGCACATCTCTTCTGGGAGTTTCAATGTCATTTTCATTGTGCTTCCTCTTACATGCTGCTGCCTGAGAATGTCATTTGGACTGTGAGCAGCGGGTTTTTCATGTATCTCAGTGTTTTCATCCATGAGGAATTGGATAAAGGACAAACGTGATCATCCACGTGACATGTCCGGGAGGTTGCGGCTGCTGGGTGGACCTATATTTTCCAGTCATGGTATGGCGGACAAGTGACCACGGACGCGTCTTGACGCGTGACGATTCGGCCCGCCGGAACACTGTCCGAACGTTTGCTTCCAATTCTACAGTGTTTACGCCCGGTCAAGGCCTACGTACCGTTGCCCTGGCTGCTCAACAAAGACTTATCCCAACTCTGGAGGACAACCGGAACTATGTATGACTACCACAAACCATATCTTAGTGCTGCAAGTCGATTTTCGATTGATGTCGGCTGACATTGCCAGCTATATACAAATTCTTCAACCTTAGGCTGAGGGTATTAACTAAATGAGATTGAATCAATACGGCTGTCAATGACTAATTAAACCAAGACCAGTCTACAAAAATAAGATAGCTTCCTATGTGATAGATGGCATGATGCAGGGTATGTAAGGAAGTGATACAGTATTCCGCACTAAGGCGATTAGTCTATTTGATACAGTGGGGACGCGGCCATGCGCGTAGAACAAGAGGTAAAGACACGGAGTGATGCGAGTATGGGTATGGGAGTATCGATCTACAATGCATTAGGTGTTCTACATAGGGTGTGAAGCCGAAGAGCAAGTCAAGGGCGATTACTGCGACCCAGCGGCTGCGAGGTTAAACGCCCCGAGGATGACTTCCCAGGCAAGATCAATGGTGTCCCACAACTCGGGATCGACTAGGCCGAGGGCGGCCATAGTCTGCCATAGTTCTGTGACATGCAAAGCATGTGTGGTAAAAGTTTGGAGGTTTCCGGAAGCAGACAAGCAGAGGTATGACGACAGTTGATGGAGAATGGGTCCGGATGCGAGAGCGCCTTTCACTACCTCGTGGGAGAGTGACTGGAGAAATCCTGCAGGCATGGGAAAGAGGGCTTTCAGGACAGCCTCCAACCGATGGTGGTACATGAAGGAAAGGAGAACAGAGAAAGCTGCAGGTGATGGAACGGAAAGGGGTAGGACGGGCAGGTAAAGGGTGGACGAATGGGGCATCTGTTGCGGGGATGGAAGGTGAGGAAGCCTAGCGCAATAAGAAGCAAGCACTAGAGAATGCACGGGTATAAGCGTTGCCGTATCAGAGGGATTTTTGGATGAGGTAAGAGCGAGAACATGTGTAGGGTAGATCGGCTGCGAAGTTGAAGTAGTCCTCAAGGGGATGTTGAGCGAGCGAGGCAAGCACGACCGAGGCATTGAGCTCGGCATGTGCGATGGCGCAAGGGCAGAAATACCTGCGAGCATTCTAGGATGCGATTAATCAGATTCGATGGAATAGAACAGCAAAAAGATGGCGTACTCGTCGGCTTTAGAGCGAAGACCCTTTCGAATGTACTCAGCGGGTACATTTGCGAGCTCAGGAGCTACAGCAATGATAGCTTCACGAGAAACCTCTGCAAAGCTAGGACGTGCAAGAGTACGAGGAAGCTGAACAGTAGGGCCGAGACTGGGTGCTGAGGGCCGGCGCGGGGCGGGCGATTAAATACAGCTACGATCCGAGATCCGCCCACTTCCATTTTGGGACATTCGTTTGTTGGCCAGGGTCCTTCGCCCTTTGCATTTGGTTGTCCTTGTTCAGAACATGGTCAGCCTCCACAGAAGCCCCTTCCGACTTCGTCTCCATCACAACGCCTTGTACTCTCTTAGTTATGGTCGTTTCCCTTCATAGTCCCTCGTATTTGCGGGTCGAAAAGCTCGCAGTACCCAAGAGCATCTCCATAAGAGCTACAATTGGACCCACAACCTCCACCACACAGAAAAGATATCCTTGATTGTCACGTCACAATGCAGCGTCGGACTTACACGCAAACTTTTTCGGGGCCACTGTATCAACGCCTTCCTTTTTCGGAAGATTTGCGATTGTCCTCGAGACCAATGATCCTTGTTCCCTGGTGGGTATTGCCTTTGACTGTCAATCAGCTTTTTGAAGGGCCATTCTAACGCTTTTGGGAACGTCGCTGCACTACACATTTGCACACCACAGTAACTTCCGCGTGTCCTTGGCTTTATCCTAAATAATCCTGAGCCATACATACACGTGTCATGCGCGTAAATATGATATACATCTGTAGGGCCGTCTGCGTTTACGTTCCTTCTTTCTCACAGGTTCTCATTGAAGTGACAGGACAATGGAGGAGCGCATGTGGACTACATTTGTCAACCAAATACAGTGGCTGTCTTTCAATCGCCTCTTTCAACCTCTGCTTTTCGGTCCCCGTGTCAATGACCTCAACTTTTCTGTTGCAACCACCATACATAATTCTTTGAGTCTCATCTCCGTAGTGCAAATTTCGTGACCTCAAGTTCGAAAATTTTCATCATTGCGCCCACATAAACTTCCGTTTTGTGTTTTCAGTCCATTTTGTTCATATCAGGACGAAAATACTTGATTCGATCCTCTGCCGTTGCTCCTCCCTTTGTTTCTCCCTTGGTGCTCGTGCGTAATAGTCCCTTCAATGTCTGAAACTACTCTGGACCGTTTTTTGGACACAAGCTCTCCCGATATAATGGTGATTGCGGATCACAAGTTGCCCTGCACCCTTCGGCAAAAGCCTGCTTCTATGTCGCGTAAGTAGTGTCGCGTCTGGTTCGCCAAATCCTCGCCCTTGCATGCTTTTTTCAAACCCGTCCGATTTCCCTGCCTCAATCTCCGTACGTACGGTGTACCGCAGGCTTTGCACTGTGATGACCAACGCCCACGGAACCCGTCATCCCTTACTCTGTGAATATCCGAGTCGGACTCGCATCACGGATATCCCCTGAGACATGATCCCGCGAAACTCAGAGCTCTGCGCTTCAAAACATGTGCCGCAAGCGACATATATACAGAGCAGCCACGTTTATTTTTTTTGCTTATTGTTTTTGACACATCGATCGCATCATAGTATTCCAGGAACCACAGATCTAATGATGGATATATGTAGCCGATGCTCGACATCCACTGTCGACACCCACAAACATCCTCGTTGCAGGGTCCCGTGTTCCCTCCTCTTCTGCCGCTACTAGGTTATCATATCAAGGTGCATTCTTTCTTGCGATAAAACAATTAAATGATCGATCACAACGGGTGTTTGTAGCGCTACGCGGTGCAACGAGGCTGAGTGTGGACTCAAAGGTATCTCATGCGTAGAACATATCTGCTTGGTCACACGCTTCATCATCCCTTTTGGTGTCGCTTGTTTCTTCTGTTTGTTATGTGGCTGAAATGGAACGCATGCTTGATCTTTGTCTCTCGTTTTTGGGATACGCTGTGGATGTAGGTGGCGCGTGAAAAGAGGCTGGTTACTCAAGAACTTTGAATGCTGTGAGTCTCGTTGGAACTTACGGAATGCCTTTTCCACCGATCGTCATCTGGGATGGGAGACTAGGATACACGAAGGTGTCATGAGTTTGCCAAACGCTGAATCGGGCTCTGGACAAAATTCTTCCTTGATCGCGGTTCTCATACATATTAGGAACAGTCCGAAGCTCGCTCTAGAGATTACTTCTCAAGATTCGGGAATCAGGGAAGTAGGAGTTGATTATAAACAGCAAGATAAAAGCAGTCTCTTGGCAACTTCAATTATGACTCTTTTCGAAGCGCTCATGATTTTGTGTGTGTGCGCTTGAATTTTCCTCATGATTTTCCTGAGAATTTCTTGGTATGTGGTGCGCGGAGATCCCAAACCATTGAACCACGGTGTGCTAGGCGTGAATCGCCTTCTGGCTATTCTATTTACTCTCAGCAAGGTTTCTCTGTAAAGATGAAGATTATGATGCAATTCATCATGATCATCATGTACCGTAGTCGACGTCCCTATTGACAAGTCATGCACTCGAGAAAAGTTGTCAAGTAATAGTGATGACGTTAGTCACCTGTTCTCTTGAAATCTGATCAACCGCCAATCGCAAATCGCGGTCCCAGTTAGTTTTCTGATAGCATGGCTCCCTCAGCCCTAGTCTTGATCGCGGATGGCACTGAAGAAATGGAGTTGTAAGCTCCTCCCTTTATGAACTTATTCAAGGGATGACACGTCGGACAAGCACGATCACCTATGATACCCTCGTTCGTGCAGGCGTTGTAACGAAATCCGCCTTTGTTCCTGAGAAGGAGGGGTCCTATGCAGATAGTCCGCCATTTGCAAAGGGTTTAAATAAAGATTGCCGCTTCCCTTCTGCTGCAATAATTTGAATTGGACTAGACACCCCTTCCGAGCTCAGGTCCGCACAACAAGAAAGGGTTCTGGGACGTCGGAGCTTTCGTAGGGTGATAGACGTGGATGCACGATATAGGGTCCGTCTGGCAAGATTTCTATGTGCCTTGTGACCTATTTATGAACATAATGAGTACAAACAACGTTTTCTATTCATTCTATCTATAACGCAAACTGCATACCTGCCATACTCTCGCATTGCAGCCAAATTGCGTGAGTGTTGGGCTACAGTGCTTGATAACTGAAAGGGCCTCCGTCACCGAAATTACCGGAATATCGTATGTGTGGGCTTCTATCGGGTAGTTGATGTGAATTGAACGGAGCAATTTGGCATGGACGAGACATTGGCCAATGCTGGGCTGCAGGTATATAGCCTTATGAGGGTTTGAGAGGGAAATAGGTCAAGAAGTGAACTTACAAGTGATTCAGGTTCAACTACAATGAACAACTGTTCCAAGACTGTGCACCGTCTACATATTTCCTCGATCGCGGTCAAGCTGATAAGCATACGATGTACGGAGAACCGATTAAGGCGGTGTCCATGAGTCGTCACTAACTGTGACCAGAATGGTTCTGTCCAGGGAGACTCATAGAATGCCCCAGGAGAGTATATATGGAAGTTTTGAAGCGGGGAAGCAGACAGAAGGGATAGAATGTCGCTCATCCATGAGTCCAATGGACATTGAGATGGCACAGTGACTGTGATGGCGGTGAGCCATTTGAGAGCACCCGATTCAGAACATGATCGGCTGAATTCACCCATATCCTGCCTTCACACTCAGTGCTTTCTACCACTGATCGGAGAGTAGTACTTACAAACTGCGGAGAGACACCTTCAATGCCGAGGCCAACAAGGCCTGCTTTATTGTGCAAAAGGACGGCCCATACTCCTTTGTGAGTGACTTTCACACAACCCGTAAGATACAAATGTTTGAGGTTGTACAGGTTGGGCGCGAGAGTCTCCAAGACGATATCCGTAACCAACGGCGACGCCTGAGCAGTGTCAGCTGTGGCCTGAGAAAGAGGAGAAACAACTTTAGGCTACTTTGCAGATAATATTGAGGTTTTGGAGAGTTGAACTGGTCATCAAGACCCATGGGTTCAGCAATTGAACGACTGGATTACTTGGCATGATCAATGATAATCGCGACAAGCGCGTAAAATTCTGCAGAAGCGCCGGGTTAAAGTTTCCCTCACTGCGACCATTTATCTCGAGATCGGAAAGAACCCCGGATACTTGTAAAGCTTCCAGGATATCAGAAGTGAGAGAGCCATCTCGAGTCCATGTGCAAGCATGTAGATTGGTGCAATTCCGCAACCCCTGGAGAACAGTACATACTAAGCGTTCGTCAGCTGTTGCTTTGGGGAAGTCACGAATTTCTGCAGATATAGATTAAGTAAAGGGTAGCGTAGCCGTGTCACTGGGACAGACCAAGCCGGCGTACATATTTCGCCAAATGTGGGCAGCGAGCGAGTGTCGAGAACAGCTGGGCTACCTGGCTTCTTGTGAGCCATTTGCTTCCCAATGGATTGTGAGAGTAAAGGGCTATATTTACCTTCGTTTTCCCTTCTCGCTGCCAGGCGTAGATGGACACTCGTTCGTAGAGCCTTTGGATAGCAAAACCTTGAAATGTCTTGTTGACAAGACAGTTGGACGCGAGATGTTGGGGTCTAACAACGGAAGATATTATCAAAGGCAGTATTTCGACAGGTACATCCGAGAAGACAGCCATAGAAACAATGGAGACAAAGGGTTTCCGGAAGACGAGTCCCTCGGACTTGAGTCTAATCTAATCAGATAATATAATTTGGCGCAAATTACAAACATGGCTGCCAAATCAGGGTTGTATCACGGGATTCCTTCAGTCCTTCATTGACAGTCACTTCGCAATTGCATCTTGACCACTGACCACCACCATCTCAATGGAGGACGCCGATGACAGTCACATGTTTGACTCAGACCCGGTAGCACCTGATGAAGAGGAAGAAAATGACCAAGGAGACGTTAATGACGACGGGCACGCTTCCTCCAAGCGGCGATCGCGGTATGACGAAGAGGACGAGGACGAAGAAGATGAAGAGGAAGAGGAAGAAGAGGAGATTTTGGGGAAGAAAGCAAAGAAACGAGCCAAAGTGTGTGATTCTCAAACCTTTGCCGAATTCCAGACTCTACAGACACGCACATTCAGCACCAGCATAAAAGAGCCAACTTCCTCGATCTCGAGGCTGAAGTTAGTGATGACGACGAGGAAGAAGATGATGATGCAGAATATGGACATGGTGCGCTTGTGCCCAATTTTACCACTTGTTGCGGACCTGACTGTTTTTGAGTCCCTCAGACGACTTCATTGACACCATTGATGAGGTGGATGATGATGGTGCACGGAGACACTATGCCTTGATTGACAAGAAACGTCAAATCGAAGAGGAAGACGACAAAAGTCCTGAACAGATTGCTCGGGACCTCAGAGAGCGTCACCGACGGCCTACTGTTCGATATACTGGCGACATGAATGAAATACCTCAGCGTCTCCTTATGCCTTCTGTCCACGATGCCAATTTGTGGCAGGTGCGAGTTCGGGTAGGTGTCAATTTCAGTTTCATGTAGTCGGATGCTAACACATCGCTGGGCAGCCTGGGAAGGAACGTGATATCGTCTTCAGTCTCATGCGGAAGGCACTAGATGTCGAATACACTGCCAAACCTCTTCATATCCTTTCAGCTTTTCAACGCGATTCTCTACCCGGAATGATATATGTGGAAGCTCGCAGCTCGAAGCAAGTGAACGAGGCTTGCAATGGACTTGTCGGCGTCTTCCCCAGCCGTGGAATCACCCTGGTACCCATTGAAGAAATGGCAAGCCTGCTTCAAATAAAGAAACAGGACCTGACCGTCACTCCTGGAAGCTGGGTTCGCATCCGACGTGGCAAATACGCGGGAGACCTGGCGCAGGTCATGGATATCACCGAGAATGGCGAGGATGTTGGCCTGAAATTCATTCCTCGTATCGATCTAACCCCCCGCGACGAGGGCGCTTTGGATGCTGCAGGAAAGAAACGGAAGAAGCCAGCGACGGGCGCCACTTCTCTGCGTCCACCACAGCGCTTATTCAACTTCGAGGAAGTCGTCAAGGTTTATGGTCGAAAAAGTGTGTCGAAACGCAACCAAGTATACGTCTTCCAGAATGATACATACAAGGACGGCTTCATTGAGAAAGATTTCAAACTGAGTGGGTTGATCTTGGAAGACGTAAATCCTACTCTGGATGAGATCACGCAATTTTCGCGCCGTCAAGACGGGGAGGGAGACTCTTTAGTGGATCTTTCTGTTATTGCAGAAGCCTCACGGAAGGCAGCCATCTCTGTTTTGCAACCGGGAGATCACGTTGAAGTGTTCGAGGGTGAGCAGGCTGGTGTTCACGGTACTGTCGAAGAAATCAACCAGGATGTGGTTGTCATCACTGCTATCGGTGTGGATATTGAAGGACAAAAGGTGGAATTACCCGCACGGAGTGTAAGAAAGAGGTTTAAACCTGGAGACCACGTCAAGGTAATGTCTGGTCAAAATATCGACGAGACGGGTTTGGTGGTTGCCGTCGCCGACAACGTCGTGACATTTCTATCGGACATGTCGATGCAGGAGGTGTGTCTTGTTTCGCTATGACGGGGTGCATACCCAATCTATATCTTCTTGAAAGGTTTCTGTGTTCTCTAAAGACTTGCGAGAGGCTGCCGAAGTGGGCTCAAGTACCAATGTTGTCGGGAACTACGAACTCCATGATTTGGTCCAACTTGAGTATGTATCATGATTTTTGTGAGGAGTTTTGCTGATCTTGTTGCCGAATCCAGTGCCCAAACGGTAGGCGTGATCTTCAAGACAGAACGAGATTCCTTCCGTGTGCTTGATCAACATGGACAGATTCGTCTCGTGCAACCTCATCAAATTTCAATGCGACGAGACTCAATACGAGCCATTGCTACTGATTCGGAGGGACACGAACTGCGCATAAATGACAGCGTCAAGGAAGTCGATGGCGAGGTTTGCCACTTAAATCAACGATCACCAAGCATACTCTAACGGGAATGACACAGGGGCGAAAAGGACGAGTACTACATATACATCAGTCTGTCTTTGCCTTTCTTCACAACCGGGAGATTGTTGAGAATGGTGGTGTTTTCGTTACTCGTGCACGATCGCTTGCGTCTATCGCCCCCAAGGGCAATCTCCTGCGACCAGGGACAGATCTTTCCAAGATGAATCCTACCATTGGCGCACCCATCGGTGGTATGGTTGGATCCGGCGCTATGGGACGTGGCCCGCGAGATCGTGATATTGGACTGACAGTGTGTGTAGTGAAGGGCCCACATAAGGGTTATGTAGGAACTGTCAATGATGTCAACGGTACAATCGCCAGGGTAGAATTAAGAACGGGAAACAAAGTGGTTTCTCTAGAGAAGGACAAACTGCGGGAGAGGTTGTAAGTGCCGTACCTGTTGAAGCCTTGATATATGACCGATTTCATGTAGACCAAACGGACAACTTGTTCCTTTAACTGGCCGGGGATCTTCTGCACGCAATCATGGCTTCGGTGGTGGAAATATGGGCCCTCCACGAACCAATTCCTATACCAATGGATCCGCTACGCCTGCATGGAACTCTTCTCGTACCCCCAATCCCTATGTTGCTGAAGGTCGTACGCCAGCCTGGAACGCATCATCTCGTACGCCAAATCCTTATGCAGACGGTGGCAAGACACCTGCATGGAATGCGTCGTCACGAACACCGAATCCTTATGCTGCAGCCGACGGGGGCAGGACGCCGGCATGGAACGCGAGTGCTCGTACGCCAAATCCATATACAAGTAGCGCAGGAAGCAGCGGCAGCGGAGTGACGTGGGGAGGTGCCACGCCGGGAAGGAACGTTGCTCCACCTTCGAGCTCTACCTGGGGTGGGGCTACCCCGAAGAGACCCAATGGAAGCGGATGGGGAGCTACTGCAGACACCTGGGGAACATCAGCGCCAAATAGTGGCTGGTCAGAATCATGGGTGGGTGATTTCTTGAAAACGATTTTCTTCCCTGATTGTGTCTGTAGAGTGCTCCAACACCGGCAGCGGCAGCGACACCGTTCAGTGGGCCTACTCCCGGATATTCCGGACCTATGTCAGCGCCGACTCCTGGCTTTGGCGTGCCAACGCCAGCATTCGGTGCATCTGCACCGACACCCGCTGCAGGAGGACAAATTGATGATGAAGAGGTTCATGGCGACAGTGAGACAATTTATTGCTTGAAATTGCAAACTCGACTGAAAAATTACGAACTGTAGGCAGCGCAGCCGGGAAGAATCTTTGGATTTTCAACACTGCGTTGGCAAATGAACTGTCACGAGTGAAAGTGCAAGTTGGTGGCACTCGGCTCTCTAACTACCTCAATGGTGATTATGAAGGCCGTCGCGGGCGTATCACTGCATCCTCGCGCGCGTCAGAAGCCTTCGAGCAAACGGTGATGGTAAGGTTTGATTCGGGTGAGGAAAGGACCATAAGCTTGGAGTACCTGGAACCGGTCTTGCCGTCGCAAATGGGGGAAGAGGCGCTGGTAATCAACGAAAAGGATAAAAGTTTCAGTATTTTGAGCAATGTTATACTTTTTCTCCATTGATCCCACGACTCAGATTCATATGCCTCGAGCAAAAGAAAAATAATAAAAATCACAATCACGAGGATGATTGAGATCTGGACTGTCGACATAATTAGGGAGAGCAAGCACCGGCACAAACAGGAATAGAATCATCTTCAGCAAAAGGGAACAGGGTGATTCATCATAATGTAATCAGTGTTATCATGGGGCATGTCATAAGTACAGACATGAGTGCGATGACCTTTACTCTACAACAATGACAATCCTCGAGGTTGTCACTAGACTTAGCACAGGAGATGGTCGATTATCTCCAGCAAAAGAAGCTGCAAGGATTGCAGGTATCTTTGTTGATGCCATTGCCATTTACAGAGATTGCTTAGCGACCTGAGCTGTCTCTAATTAGGAGGCACTGACAATATTGCAAGCACCCCAATAGCCTGGGAAGACACCATGAAATTACATAGCAAGACAAGCTGTGGTGGACCATCAGAGATGGGCCACCATCTACACACTGGCAGCTGCCAATGTGGCATCTACTAAGGCCAGGTTGGTCATTATAGTGCAACAACCTGTGGTGCAGCATAGGCCTGCAGGGTCTATGCAGCAGGCACTGACCTGGGAAGACCAGATCACTTCATAGCAATTCCAAAATGGTGATCTGCAGGACCCTAGACAGTCTTTTGTGGATGACCAAGGTGTGGTGTTACATGGAGATACTGTATATGACATATGGCCAGATGGCTATGTTCTGCTGGAATGCACTCACCCAGTCAAGACTGAGGAGTATAATAGTCACTCCCTAGTTGAAGATATGCACACAATGACAACCTAAAGTCTGTCTGCACACTTAGGACAGTTGGGCCATAGAGAAAATGATCCTTCAGGCAAACTGAACCCTTCGGAAGGTGGTGGAGGAGACACTGGTTCCTTGCCACCTCCCAAGCCTTGTTGAGGACTACCAAGTCCCAGGGGAGGTAGTGGAAGATCTGGACAGGGTCCTCCCTATATGAGCCAAGGGCCAATGCCACCCTTAGGAGGTGGTCCCCCTAGTCCAGGAGGACCTGGTAGTCCTCCATATGATTATGGGGAAGATGAGGCAGACTCCATGCCTACAGAGCAAAGGGCTGTGATGAGGAGGACAATTGTAGATGCTTTGCCACTTTGGGAGTGGAAGGGGCCTATGAGTTTCACTGCCAGACAATGCATGATCATCTAAAGGTGGTGATGGAGCAAATGCTCTCAGTCCAACTGACAATACTAGATGGACTCAAGCTCAGAAGGAGTGATCTGTCTAAGATGATGACTTTCTATGCTGGGTTAGCTAAGTTCAGTAAACTTAAGGACTGGGTGATGAGCATCTGTGTGTTTTACATAGTAGTTCAGTATGGTGGAGAAGGGTGTGATTGTGAGAAATTCCTGATGCTGATGGACTTCCTAGCAGCAGGAGTACTCAAGTGGTACCTGCAACATGTAATCCATGTCAACAGGGTGCAGATCCACTAGAAGATTGAGAATGTAATCCTTGGGCTGTACAGTTGATCTGTACAACTATCAACAATGCAGAATGTCTGTGACAGATTTTAAGACATGGTGTATATAGTCAAAGAGGATGTGCAGGGCTTCTACAGCACCCTGCTTGACCATGCTCTCAGGAGCTGGAGCAGTATCTGCAATTGTTCTGCAATAAGAGGCAAGATGATTGGAATGAGCTGCTACCTGATGCAAAATTCCAGTATAACAATCATATCTACTCCTCCACTCAGATGACCCCTTTTTTCCTGGACACAGGCTGGCATCTATGTATGGGTTTTGAGCCCCAAGCAAGACCCTCAGAGAACAAGACAGTGAATGAGTTTGTGGAGAAAATGAGGAGAGCATAAGAGGAGGTGAAAGCAGCATTAACAAAAGCAAAGGAGGACATGGCACAATATAATGACAGAGGAAGAATCCCAGCCCTAGTGTACAAACTAGGAGGTTGGGTGTATCTGGACAGTCCAGACATTAAGACAACATGACTATCACAAAAGCTGTCTCACTGTCATCTAGGGATATTTAAGGTAGAAAGACAAGTAGGGCCATTTGAAACTCCTAGTCAGTCTATGGCAACTACATCCAGTCTTCAATATAGTTAAGCCATTTCTGGCACCTGAAGATTCCATTCCAGGTCAATGCCCAAAACCACTGCCACTACCAGTGCTAGTCAACAATGAGGAGGAGTATGAGGTGGAGGAGATATTGGACAGTAGGTTGTTTTGAGGAAAGCTACAGTTTAAGGTGAAGTGGAAGGGTTATGGCATTGAGGACATATCTTGGAAACCACAAAAGAATGTACATGCACCAACCCAAGTGCAGGAATTCTACCAAAGACACCCCAATGCTCCAAAGGCAATTTGAGGCATTCTCCCCATTTCTGCAGCAGATAGGGCAATTTGGGAGTTCTTCTACCCAGGTACATCAGGACACTGCACTCTAGAAGGGGAGTGATGGGACCACTCAGTTTGGCTTATTTTACCTTATTTCATCTCATTTCACCTCATTTCACTTCACTTCATCTTGAATCATTTCACCTTGGAACCACCATCATGTGCAGCAACAGGTCAACAATGGTACATAACTTTGGTCTATGAGGTTAGAGTTCACCTCACCTTACTTCACCTCACCTCACTTCACTTCATCTCACCTTGCATTTCCTGTTCTGGACTCCCTGTTGGTTGCATAATGAGTAGGAGCACATCATGGAGGGCATGTGACTGTCTGAAGCCTAGAAGGTCACACTGGGCATAGGGAATCCTCAGACTTGTTCTCTTTGGATCTCTCTTTGCTATATATGTAGCCAGATCTGTATATGTAGCATAGCTTTGAATAGACTTTGGATCTCCCTTTGCCAGCTGTGTGATTTCAGTTTCAGCCTCCAAAGGTCACCCTTATACTGAAGGTAGTTGAAGCCATGCAATTCAGAAAATGGACCAACAAAGTCTATACCAATAGAGTCCTAAGGTTTCACTGAAACAGAAAGCAAATGCAGCTTCCCTGCTAGTTTCCAGTTTAACATCTCAACAGTGACATACTTCATTAATATACTCCTATGCTGCCTAGCTGCTATGCAGGAAACCAAAAGAAGACCTAGAATGCACTGGCAACCAGATAGGGTAGCTGGCAGTAGGAAAGGTGTCAGGGTGAGTCAGTAAATGTCCCAGAAAATGAGAGCTTAAAGTTAGGGTTGAAAAAAAAAGGTGCAAGTGAAGGAAGTTACTAACATCAGCCTAAGTTGCTAGATGCTAATGAAAGGTTACTAGTCATTAAAAGAGGAATGGAAAAGGAATGGAGGCAAAGTAATTGCTAAGGAGGTGAGGTAGAGGAGTTGTTAAGAGTGAAATAGGGGAACTAAGTGATATAAGGTGAGAAAGACAATAGTATATACTAAAGATTGCTAAGGATAAGTCACTAAGGTCTATGAGGGCCTAGCAATAATGAGGGAAGGGAGCAAGAACATAAGGCAAATGCAAATGAACTGGGGGACAGACATAGTAAACTAGTTGCTAGTCATAGTCACTAGCATTGCTAAGACACTATAATACTATAAGACACCTGTACTTGGTACCATGCTAAGTCAAAGACAAGTTTGCTAAGGCTTGTCACTAAGCCATCAACAATGTGACAAAGAAGATTGAAAATGAAGTCT
>JABCKS010000362.1:0-21704 GCA_018851325.1 Termitomyces sp. DKA19 | reverse complement strand
GCTCTAGTCCTTGTTCATAATCAGAAGCTTCATCAAGAAGTTCAACCACTCTCTCCTCATCAATCAGGTTTCCTTCACTGTTAAGCCATGTCTCTTCCTCAGTAGAGACAGCTTCTCTCTCTTGGATTTGATGAAGTAGGTTATTTCAATGTGTCTTTACCTCATTTGTAAGGTGATTTAGGCCTACTTTAAGAGTTTTGAAGATACTCTAAGTCATAGTATAATGCATCATGCCAAAAGTTCTGGGTTGGATATGGTTTTTAACATTCACCAAAGATTCTCCTGTCATCTTTTGGAACAAAAAATCTACAAAAATCATGTATTAATCATGTATCTATCACATGTTCCAATCTTAACATTAGATATGTATGCCCAAATGGTGCTAATTTTTCTCCATTCTAAGTAATTTATAGCCCTGAGCAACTCATAGATTATAGAATATGAAGTGACCTATAAATCCCTGCAAACATACTTGGTGGGGCCAAAAATATATGGGTTATTACAAATTATAGGTTTTGACAGCTATAGGTTATGACAGAGTTGACTATATATACTTACTGTCAACATATGCTACCCTCAATTAAGTACACAACAATTGAGGGTAAATAGATATATATACAAACTATAGACACTATGCTTACTGAGAATACTACATAGATTAGAGTACTTATATTCTAGGTAGGCTTAATTAAAGTCAAGTATATATAACAACTGAGGATTGGAGTACTTACTCATGTTCTAGATATCAACTTCTGACAGATTATGGAAGAGTGCTGCTTTGCATACTAAGACTGACCTTTGAAAAGTTTTATAATCTTCTTGTTCAATTTTGCCAGGCATTGATATCTTGTTGTCTGATTGCTATGCAACTATATACACTGTTTCATTGGAGAGCACATATTGCTTTCCTGGTATTCTCTCTATCTATTCTAATTTGCCCAATAATGCCAACAATCTAACCTGCTGGCAATGATACTGATCAGAGTCCACCATCCCCCAGTCTCCCTAGTCCCCACAATTACTAAGGCTGAGGCTATCAAGATGTAGAGAATTGACAACTCCATATCTGTAGTTACATAGATCAAAGCTTCCCTTTACTATGCTGAGAACCTACTTGTAAAGGATGATAATAGATGGATACCATAGTAAAAATATATGAAGCTTAAGCTCACAATAGGTGGCTTGTATGAATACATTTTTGACCCCCTCTCCATGTCCTGAATTAGCTAGATGAGCCATAACAATTGTTTTGTGAGGTTGTTTTTGATGTTAGGGCTATCTAAATCAAAGCACAATTTGGCAGATAACATACTTGATATAACATCCCTGTAGGAGTATTTACAAGTAAGACATGGCAGTGCTGGCCTAGTACAGCAGGTCCAACTGTTGCTAGAGGCTTTGACTACAAAGTGCTCCCTAGCAGAACCCCCCACAAAGACAATTAATAGGACCTTTGAGAAGATTAACCAAATGTTCAATGTTGTGGATATTACTCAGGACCTCTTACAATCTATTGCAGTATTATTATCTCTCTCCAATAACTCTTTATATGTAAATGCCTGGCCAATTATCTTATATAATTTAGCAGCAGCAATAGCTGCTATACTATATGGCTTTGTAAGATTTGCTATTTCCTAGAAAATAAGCAGACATTATACATAAGGAATGGCTGATATACAGCCCACCATATTGGTAGTATAGATACTGCCAGTACTTATAGCCTGTTATGTTCTTTAGCCATAGTTATATTTCTGAACCCTTTATTGCTCTTCCAATATTGCAAGTGCCTATTACCTGTCATGCTCTTCATATCTAAGCCTTTGTTGCTCTTTTAACACTACTCTTAATGACTTATATCTGAGTTAGTGGTAGTTTGGATCATTTTTGACTCTTCTAAGTGCAGGAGTAGATAGGGGAGATATAGGATTTTGTAAAGAAGCATCTCATTCTTCAGGGAAAAGAGTTTTAGGAATGCCTATAGTAGGTGGAGCAACAACAGATTGATTGACTGGTCTTAGAGCTGATGAAGCTAGTACTATTCTAGCTCTATTTTCCTTTTGTATGTAGGAGTGGGTGGAGGTAGCACTATTCTAAAAATAGGATTTTGCAGAGCATTCCATTTCTCAGGCAAAAGAGTTTCAGAAATACCCATAATAGGTGGAGCAACAATAAACTTATTGACTAGTCTTAGAGCTGATAAAGCTGGTATCATTCTAAGCCTATTGTCACTTCAATATATAGAAGTAGATAGAGGCAGCATTACTTTAGATATAGAATTTTGTAAAAAAGCATTCCATTACTAAAACAAATGAGTTTCAGAAATGACTATAGCAAATGGATTATCAATAGCAGCAGGTTGTCAAGTAGGCCTTTCTGAAAAGTTGGAAGTAGTCTGATTATCACTTCTAGGTCTTACACTCTCAGTTTTCAGACCCCAAGGTTCATAATATAGAGATACTAAAACTATAGAATTGAATCTTATATCTTTATTTACTTCTCCATTATTAGGATCAGTCATTTGTAATGGTTCCAGTCTACTTTGAGCCTTAGTCAAGCAGTGGATTTTCCAAGGAGTCATTCTATTTTTTATAGACTCCTCCATATAAATATAACTCTTTCTTTTGCTTATTCCTGTTGAGTGCTAATATTGCCTTTAGACTGTTTATCTCTGCTCTTAAGCTGTATGACTTAAGAGGTGTTTGTAGGAATCTGTATTTTGTTCAAGTTTTTCTATAAGATTACTCATAGTTTGTTCTATTATTCATTGTGAATATATGATGCCTGAGCTAACTTGTACTGCTTTACAACTAGATGCAACAATTTATACACTGATCAACATGCTATATGGATTTGATCCTTATGGCACTAGATATATATTAATTCAAATTTAGCAATAAATTAGAAAGATGTAAATGAATAACTTGAATCTATTTACAGATAATTGATTCTTAATAAATGACATAGATACTTGGGATCATTTTGTAATATGAACATTATATATTAGGAGGAAGGACATGATAAAGGAGGCCAGGGCTAAGTCCAAAGAGATAGAGTAAGAACTCTTAAGCTTTCTACTCACTATTGATCTTTTCTGCAGGATTATGTAGTAGCTAATCAAGTAAATCTGGAATGCACATCATGCCACATCTTAACTATAAGTCTACTATGTATCACCTTCTAAAACAGCTCAGTGCTAGGTGTTGTGAGAATGTGTTACAGTATAGCCAAACTTTCAATACAATAAAGAAGTAAGTAGATCTGCAGGATTAAGAATGAGGTGTATTATGTCACCAGAAAACATAGAAGGAATACCTCAATATATTCCAATTAGAAGAGCTAAAATATACTTGGCTTGTATATGCTAGTCTTATGATGATTTGGTTTATACTTCTATCTAGTATAAGATAAGACAACATATTTAAAATGAGTCTTATATCAATAGACAACTATATGGATAGAAACACCATTATAGTCACACCTAGTAACATTATAATTGTCTGGCTTTGTGACAAATGGGAAATGATAGGAAGACTCAAGCTCTCTTTGTTTAACAAGTCTGCACCATAAACAACACCTAATTTTACCTGAGTAACTAACCAAGCCATTTAAATATACTGTTCTTGGTTTGTCTATCTGTGTTAGTTTTGTAGAAGTTATGTTAAAGACAAAGCTCATATATTGATTTCATTTTGCAGATCTCTTTCTTTAATAGAATGTTATTGACTATTTCATCATGTTTTTATATAGGTCAATTAATGTGTCTTGTATATAAGGAATATAACAGCACCTCATTCTCTTCTATTGAACCTAGTAGCTTTAAAAATATGTACTGAGGTATTTGCTAGCTGGATCTATAACATTTCTGAATTTGTCAATGCAGAACCACTCTATATACCTGGTAAATGATTGTGTAAACATCTTTGTCATAATTTTACATTATATTGTTTTGGCTATCATATCTAACATAGCTATACAATATTTTATCACTATGAAATGTTCAATTTCAGCATCAATAATTTTAATATTTAGTTTTGTAGTGTACAATAATTATCCTGCCTCATAGAACCCTCCTCCTTATATATTGTGAATTATAGAGATATAAAGTAATTATTTTATAACTATTTTACTTCAATAGTATGTTTTAACTTTCTTAGAAGTGTTTAGCTTGCAGCTCGAAGAAAGGGGTAGGATATTAGCTCTTACAATATTAAAATTCTATGCATAGTACAACTAATAGTATAGATTCCTTGACACAATGTATAATCAAATGAAAGTTCATATATACTAAGGTAGTATATATATAGTATTTGTAAATAATGGAAGAGTGTAACTATAGAGCTAATATTAAGATAATAGGGAATAATCACCATGCTGTACTAAGATCAAAGTTGATGGTGCATCTCAAAGATGCTAATACTCTTCATTAACTAAAAACCTCACTATTAACTTCTCTTCAGTATATAGTCATGGCATCTATTAGAGACTTAGCAAAGTATGAAATCAAACAAAAAGAGTAGCAAGTGTCTTTGTAAAGACATTTATGACATTGTGTCTTGTGTTAATATATTGAATGCATATCTTATTGGAAGAAATATATTTGTGAAAAAAGTAGTACTTTATATTGATGTGCTTGACTTACATATATAATATGCAGTCTTCAGATAAGTTGATAGCAGCATTTTTATCACATAGTACATATGTAGGGGTAGCTATAACATTATACCTAATAGCTTTTAGTAGAGCTTGTAACTAAATATATTTTCAGGTACATTGAAAGGCAACCATATATTCAGCCTTGTAAAGCAAGTTGCTAGGAATAAGATTGATTGATTGATTGATTGATCATTTTTATTTCCTTCAAGACCTATTTTATACATGGAATACTCCTTAAACATTGTATCCTAGGTCCCACAGTATGTAATGGGGGAGTGGTAATTATGGACACTCCAACTAGTTCTTTAGCCTGATCCCTTTTCAGCTAATGCTAGTTATGCCTTGTAGCCATTTTTTACTACAATTTGACTTTGTCGGAGTTTATACTACTTCCCACACTAGATCCCATACCATCTGCCATTAACATGCTGTTCCAATTTCTAAACTCAGCTATACTTGGCTGGGCTTACTAAGTGTGCATTGGTTTATCCCACATAGGGCAAATTGCTCCAGCTCCAAGCTCCCACTTTCATTACACCAGTAAGGGTATTATAATAAACCCTTTCCCATGCCCAAACAATACTTTTGGAAGATCAATCCCAAGATTTGGAACCTATGATGGTATGGCCAGCATACTGCATCAGTGACAAATGTGCCAGACCAATTGGCTAGGCACCTGATCAAACCTTACAGCAACAGTAAAGACCTTGCCAAACCATCTGATGGACCACACAGTAATGTCAGCAGCCTAATCAAACTATTGACTCCTATTCTTTTGCCTACCCATGCCTTAACCCACTTGGTCAGCAAGGACCCCGAGATCCTCTCCTAAATCCATTGAACTGGGGAAACTATCTGTTTTTGTCATCAGGTTATAAATATAGTGGTCACCATGCCTCATTGTATTATGTGCTGATTGGTCATTCAGGGGCAGTCTGACCAACAAAGCCTTCCTAATCAGTCATATGCAGACAGTGACTTTCTAGCAGCATTGAAGAACCCATATGGTGTCTAAGGTGTTTTTCAATATAGATGCACTCAGCTAGAGTTGAAAATCTGGCCTTGCACTTGCAGGTCATGTGACCTGCTTTGGGATGCAATGGTGCCAGCTGAGCCACCATGCCTCTAGCTAGGAATAAGAATGGCAGAAAAGGTTGTTAAGGTTTGGGAAGGCTTAGCAATGAAAAAGAGATGGGGGATAAGGATATGAAGTTAATAAAGAACTTAGAAATAAATATAATACTAGTTGCTAATTGTAGTTGCTAGTGTTGCTATGACAAAAACACTATAAGGCACCTATATTTGATACTATACTAAATTAAAGATGAGGTCACTAAAGCTTGTTGTCAAACTATTAACAATAATGAAAATGACCAGAAAAGAAATCTGAAGCTAGAAAGCTAAGGGAGACACTAAAAGCAAAGTACTTAGATTCTTAGCTAATAAGGTATAAAATATATAGAAGAAGTATTTATACTGTTTATAAGTAATGCAATTAAGAAAGGAAAGATTGTCACTGTAGGCAACAACATCTGCTAAAATGTTCATAATGTATACTAAGTGTTAGTATGGTAACCAAATGTAAGTATTCAATGTCAAAAATGTATAATATATGTCAAATGGAGATAAAGAAATATATCTAATATTTGTATCTGAAGTATAGATACCAGTCCAGTATGCTGGTAAGTGAGATAAAAGAAATGAAGGGTTTAGAAAGTCACATGTTCTTTAGTCCATATTTTTGAAAAAAATTGTCTATATTGTTAAAAGATAGTCTTAGCTTAGTGTTCTAAATCTAAAAGCTAGACCTCTTATGATATTTGTGATTTAAAAGTCTTATAGTTGTTAAGATCCTTTGTTTTAAATCTAGAGGCTAAACTATATATAATAAGTCACATGACTCATTTGTAACTTGTGAAATAAGAATCAGAGAATAACAAAAGACATGTTAGTTCTATGCTATGTCCAAGTCATGTACTGTCCAGATAAGATAATTAGAAATGTTAGTAATAGTACTTAGCAATAAGTAGATCTTATCATTAATTAGGTCTTAGAAGTTATTGGAAATATAGTAACTAAAATACTCTTTTTTGGGGTTTGGGAATAATGCCATAATTGACAAACAAAAATTCTTGTAAAAGTACTTAGCAAGTTTATAAAGGCAACTTTTTCTATTATTTTGATGCAGTTGGTAGAATAGTTTTTATCCATAGAGATTTTCAGAAAAAGCATAGAAAGAGGTAGTAGGAGTGAGTTTTGAGGTAGCAATAAGCAAATGGCTATTGTTATCTCAGAAATAGTAGTACTTTTTCTAAATGTCTACTTCACTACTATAACTATTAGCTTCTTTTTGACATTAGCAAATTTCTGGATAATTTCTCCAGTTAAATGGTTAACAACTTTTTAGCATATTCTTTTTACTACTAACTCCTACCAACTGTTTCTATAGTCATTTTGATGCCTCCACCATCCACTAATATGTTGCACCAAGCAGTGAAGATCTTTAGACTTGTTCTCTTTGGATTCCCCTCTACTAGATAATTAGTTACTATTGTATTATTGGCTACCTTGCTAATATACTTTGGATTTCTCTCTGCTAGCTACATGATTTGAGCTACTGCTCCTAGAGGTTACCCTTACAGACAGGTAAGGCTGCTAGCTTACCAGTTGAAGCTTTCTACTAGTCTATAGAAGTTGCATCTGGTTTTCAATATAGTTAAACTGTTCTCAGCTCCAAAAGACCCCATTCTTGATTGATATCTAAGTTTACCACCACCACTAGTGCTAGTTAATAAGAGAAGGAGTATAAAGTAAAGGAGATATTGAACAGCAAAGTGTTTCAAGGGAAGTCACAGTTCAAAGTCAAGTAGAAGGGATATAGCATCAAAGATATCTCCTAGGAATTATAGAAAAATATATATGCACTAGCTCAAGTTCAAGAATTTTACTACAGACACCCTAATGCCTGAAAGGCAATTCAGGGCATTCTTTCCCATTTCTGCTACAAATTGAGCAATTTAGGAATTCTTCTATCCAGATGTATCAAGACACTGCACTTCAGAGGGGAGATGATGTCAGAGATTATCCCATTCTACTCATTTTATCTTATCTCATCTTATTTCACCTCACCTTATCTCAGAGCTACCTCTTTATTAAGGTACATGTATTGATGCATGTATATTAATGTATCAATGATGGTACATGACTTTGATCTATGAGGTTAGAGTTTGTCTCATGTTTCACCTCACCTCACTTCATCTTACCTTATTTCACCTCACATTTCCTAAGCTATCTACTGGCTAGATCATATGTACTAATGTGTCAATGATAGCATATAACCTCTCTGCCTACTGTACAGTTAGTCTCATAGTTCCAGAAGCTTAGAAGGCTACACTAAACATAGAGAGTTCTTAGACTTATTTTCTTTAAATCTCTCTCTATTAAGTGTATAGTTAGACTTATAAATTTAGTATAGTACTGAATAGACTTTGAATCTTCCTTTGTGAGCTGTGTAATTGAGCTACAGCCTCTAAAAGTTGCCCTTACAGTTGCTAGCAATTATTGCTAAGAAGAGGTCTCAACTTTGTTATTCTAGACTTAAGAGCTAGACTCTATATAATGAGGCTTATAATCTGAAGGTTCCATGTTGCTAAAGTCCTATGTAAATGGCTACATTGTTTCAGACCTAAAGGCTAGACTATGTGTCATAAGTCATATGACTCATACATGACCTGTAAAATGAGAATCAAGAAAATACTAATAATTATAAAGTTCTATGTTATGTCCTAGTTAGATGTTAGCCAAAATAAGCTAGTTGGAGATGTTAGTAATGGTATTCAACAAGTGGATCTAATCAATAGAAATATAAGAATAACTTAAAATGAGGGAAACAAGAATAGAGTTTGACTTGTATGGATCTTCTAACACCTTCTGATATTAGACTACTCTTTCTTTATACATTATATGTTGATATAGCAAGATCTGATGGACTATATAAAGTATTGTAGAGCACTCTATAAAACTCTAGTTTAGTATCAAACTCAACTGTCTAATCTTTTATACTTACAATAGTGCTTATTGAGAAAAGTATATGTTGAAATTTTCATGTCCTGATTGCAACTTGTGGCAGTCAACCTCTTCTAGAAGTTCAATCTTGCTATGCAGAAAAGTCAATACTTGTTTAACTTAAAAAAATGTAATATTTCCATTATATTTCATGCTGCTTATAGTTTATACTATATAGATCAAAACTAGTCATTAAAATTAATCTACATAGTATGAAGTAAGGCACTGCTTTATATAATAAAGTAAATATAAGATAAAAGCAGTATTAGATGACACTGCTAAATAATATGTAATAGTGATTGATAATAAATATGCTATGAGGCAAATAGGTTAAGGTAACAGATAGTTAGGCTAGTACTTTGTTACACACTACTCATCAACCTCTCCAGCTCAGAAAAAGAATCTTCACACTCAAATAAGGCCCTAAAGTACTCTATACATAACTCACAACTTTAGAGCTCATACTTATTGTAGTTAACACTACATAACTTCTATTGATGCTACTAAAACAGCTAAACACTATAGATACCATCCATCAACAATTAACTATTAGAAGAAGCAAAGATAGCTAAGCTTAAGAATTGCTTTATATTGATACTAAGCTAGCTTGACATAAAGAAATTCCAAAGGTGATCAAATATATGCTATTAGTACTTGAAACATTTTGAAAAGAAGCACAAGAAATTTGTACAATTTATAGTAGATGGAATATTTGAACCATGCTGTAAGGGTGACCTTTAAAGGCTGTGGCTCAGTCATACAGCTAGCAAAGAGAGATCTAAAGAAAATATATTCAGCAATGTATATATTTACAAGTATAGCTATATACCTGGTAAAAGGAAATTTAAAGGGAACAAGTTTGAAGAAACTCCCTTAGCTAGGTTAAAAAAATGTCAACCTGACTGGTCAGTATTATCTAATTAAGTGGCAGTGAGGAGAAATTGACACTATCTGAATTATAAACAAAGAACTACTGTAGCTAGAGGACTAAAAGGAGGATTGTTAGATATATAAAGAGAAGGAGTATTAATGACAAGTATAGTAAAGGGAAACTGAGAAGAAGAGTAAGGGAAAAAATGGAGAAACCTGAGAAGTCCCTTGGCAAATGCTTTTTAAAGTAGTACTATGCTAATCAGAAGTACATTGACACCCTCAGTCTTAGTGACTATTTAATGGAATTTACTAAATATGCTCTTCTACACAAATAGAAACATAGTATCTACAACACCCTTTTCTTAGATAAGCAAGGAAGCAAGCTATTTGCCAACTGGAAAATTAGACTTGAATATCTTAGCATGTTCCTTACAAATATAAAATCAATGTGCTGTCTGTTTAATGTAGCTATCAGAGGTCTATCTGTTTTTATGAGTATCTAACACTATTTCAGGCCTAGTCCAATAATGTGTATCTTCTTTAGCTGCCTGACCAACAACCTGACATGTCTATTTCCCTTATATCTTGTATTAGTTGTTCCTATTAAGTTATAATTCAGACTTTACTCATCTATTGATTACTGTTTAGTTATACTTCTTTAAATACTGAAGCCTACTTAGTTATTTAATGTTAATCATAGTATGGCCACTAAGATAGTATATAAGATAGTCTAAAGGATGATATATTTTCAAACCAAACAATAGTAGTGTTTATTAGGTCTATCTATTAAACCAACTATAAGTGCCTCTACTTGCTGTACTTTTCCTTTATATAACTCTGAACTGCTCCTTAGGCTCTTTGATTCTTGCTTATTAGTTGTATTAGCCTATATAGTCAGGAATATATTGCAGAGTATGCCTTGCTTTTATAGCAGCTTTCAAGGTATAATTCAAGGCTAATATAAACTTGGATTTCTGTACTAAACTAAACAATATGAACCTGATTGCTACTGCAGTTAGTAAATTATTTTGTGAAGTAATTGTCAGGACCCTGTCAGTTCCCCTCCAACAACCCCACTACCTCCAACATCTACCCAAAACCCCCAGCCTGACCCTCAAATGTCCCCACCCTTTATCCAGACCCTGTCTGCACCCTGCACATCACTGGATCACTGGCCAGCATGTTTTCAAGCCCCAACCCCAATAACTCCCTTGAAATACAGCTTATGCATCACCAGATCACTAGCAAGACATCCTTCCAAGTCCTGATGCATCCCTGGGGGCTGCCCTGGCCTCAAGATGCCCTGCCCCATGATTTCACCCTTAGGGCCTGCTTTGGACCATATCTAGGCCCCACTATGATAAGGGCCAAGCCCTGGGCAAGTACCACTCATCTAAAGACCCCCTTCTATCCCTGACTCTTCTAGGAAACCTTGAGTATATAGCTCTGGAACCTTATAGTCAGTCAATAGTCTTAATATTGCATATTTTTATCTACTTCTCACTGGTCTACTCTTTCTATCTCTATTCTTGCTCAATCTATTTTTTTCCTTGTCTCTCTTGACCCTCTGGCATAATTGTCTCAGTCCACAGAATAACCCTATAGACTTCAACCACCTTCACCCTTGTCATAACAATTCTGGGACATTGCCTAGTGCCCAGATCAAGTCTGGAACATTTTTACATTCCCATTCCAGTCATTGACTAGCTGACTAGCAGATTCTTGCTCTCAGAGATGAGCTCCCAGGTACTCCAGACCTGATATAATATCAAGACTCTTCCTGCTCATCAGACACTTGATGGCCTACTATGCCAGACCTCCCTACTGGCCCACCACTGCCTACACTATAAACTCCTATGGCAACCCAATTGTACCAACCCATTATATGCAACCTCTAGTTACCCTCCAAAACAACCAAACCCCCTACCCACAACCACCCTCTTTCCAACCCTTGCATTGGTACTAGCTAATAGCCACAAATAGATTTAGGCTAGGACCTTTAGTAAGTCAGGGCCTGGCCCCCAACTGGCATTCCCTAGTGCCTTCTCCCATGCAGGACCTCTATATGGAATCACATCTGGAAGGCCCACCAGGAGCTCTGAATGTAAGGTGGAATACTCCAGTACCTGCCAGCACTGGTCTGTTTGCTATTGGAGCAGGGCATGTACCAGGGACTAAGAGCTACTCACTTCTAGCCTTGACTGTATGTTCCACACCTCCCCAAAGAGGGCTGGCCTTTGGCAGCTTTAGCTGTCCTTATACCTCCTACACCTACAAGACTTGGAAATATACTTCAAATGAGAGGAGACCCCCTATTTCAGCAGGAAAAGCATATGACTGACTACTCTAGGTAATATGGCATGATCCTATGGGAACTTCAACTTCCACAAGTGGACTTCTCCTGATAGATACAGAGTCTCTTTAAGAAATTAGAGCAACCCACTTTGGAAGCCACTGCTGAAGTCTAGGCAGACCACCTGGTAACATTTTTTGAGCTCTATGAGTAAGGGAACCTACTAGTGCAAGCCCTTAACCTTTTCCAGAGTGACATCTTCTTATGAAATAAACTGTACAACCTAGTCAGAGAAATCTATGTGTTGCCATTGCCAAGAAGGTTTGAGGACCCCTTCAACTCCATGTACTTCTTCCATCTGCAACAAAAAATGGACTAAGCATCTCTCTAACCTGCCAAGGCTCCAAATACTGGAAACTGACATCAGGATGACCTAGATGTAGCCTCTGTCCTACTTCAAAACCTCAACCCTCCAGTAGGCTGTTTAACTAGCCCACAGTCAGGATAGTGGGACTCTCAGCCCAACCCTACTCCAACTTGGCCCCAAGTGCAAGGACCTTCTATATATGGGACCAGAATCCACCCCCAGCTACACCTGCCATAGAGAACACCAAGGACACTCAGTCCAAACACATCCTCAGCTATGTCAACAAAAAACCCTATACAGGGCTTATGATGAATGCTCCACCACCCTAAAACCCTGAAACTTGGGACCTTCCCTTATATTTCAACCTTTATAACCTCCCTTGTCTCCACCCCTTTCCTCCTGTTCCCCCTCCCTCCAGTGCTGGCACCAGCACCTACAGTAGCACCTGACCCCTCCCTAGGTCCAGGATGACAGGGAGGCCACTTCAGACCCCTTAAAGAACTATTTGGACTACCTAGAGACCTTTTCAGACCACCAGAAGATCCTTTTGGACCCTCTGGCAGACCCTCTAGCAGACTCCCTAGTAGACCCTCTGATGGACCCTTGGGATGGATCCCAGGGAGACTACCCTCTGGGCCAGAACAAGGAGTGCCCCTAGGGGGAGGACTCCTGGAAGGAGGCCCTCCTGGAGAGTGGGGACCTGTTATAGGTGCATTCCTACCTAGAGGGGCAGAGAACCATTATTACTACTACTACAACACTGCCCCTCCCTTCTGAAACCCCAAAGATTGGACAGAAGCTAACAAAGTCTGTAAGGCTCTAGCTTGCAAAGGTCAACTGGATATTCAGAAGCTAGAACCCTTTGATAATTGTAACCCCCAGAAGTGGTGCACCTTTTTGGTACAATGTCTCAACACATTCTAGGGAAAGCCAAATACCTTTGCCACCAACAAAGCTTGCATTGCATTTGCCTCCTCCTACCTATAGAGGATTGCTCTGGACCACTACACAGCCTTTCTCTAGTACAACCCCTGCTACCTGCTGTTTTCTGACTAGGAAGCCTTTGTACAGGAATTCTTGTCAAAGTTTGGAGTTTACAACACTGTCACTAAGGCTAAAAAGAAGCTTATGTTACTACAGATGTCTCTGAAAGAGCGCTTTATGATGTTTGTGGTCCAGTTTGAGAAAGAGGCCTATGAGACTGGCTGGAATTACTATACATTGTTTTTCTAACTCAATGAAGCCCTTCTTGAGTAAATCCACAAGGTTCTCTACCTTGCACCAAAGCAGTCCACCTATAAGGATCTTAAAAGCCTTGTTACCCACATCAATCAGTACTACTAGGAAGACTCCACTAGCTCTGGGACTAGCTGCTGAGGGTACTCCTCCTACCCTTTAGAGGGATTCTAGTAGCCCCAACAACCACAACCCTCCAATTCCACTACAACTAGCCTCCCTGCCTGGAACCTTGATTGACCCAGCCTCAGAAACACTGCATGGCTCCCTGCCCAACTACAGGCAGTCACTCTAGATCCCAACAACCAGGACAACATCTCAATGCAAGGTGACAGTAACTCCAAGTCTATGAGTAAAGACCTAGAGGACAAATTATTATAGGCTAACCAATTGCAGAGTCTAGACTGGCCTTAGGTAGCTGTCCCCAAGGAAATGAAGGAGCAGCAATGTAGGGCAGGGGTATGCCTGCTCTGTGGCAAGCTTAGACACTTTGTCCAGGAATGTCCAAAGCAGGGCACTCTTAGACAAGCTGTCTGGACTATAGACAGGGATGAGTTTGAGTTCCAGTATGTAGAAAACAGGTCTGTAATTTAATTGACTCAGAAGACATACTAAATTATAGAATCAACTCTGACATCTTCTTTTTCATAGTTTCTCACATACATGCTTTAGTACCAGCTCTAGACACTCTTATAGCCTACCTCTCCTCCCAATCCTCTCAGTCTTTCCTGCTTCACACCTCCCTCATTACCTTTCTCTGCTTTGATATAGTCAATACCTTGGTAGACAGTGACACTACAGACAATTTTGTCAATAATAATTGGATTCATCTCTCCTTCCAGGGCACAGTGGTTCAGCTGGCACCATTGTGTCCCAAAGCAGGTCACATGACCTGCAAGTGCAAGGTTGGGGTTTTGACTCTAGCTGAGTGTGCCTGTATAGAAAAAACACCTTAGACACTATATGGGTTCTTCAATGCTGCCAGAAAGCCACCATCTGCACATGACTAACTAGGAAGGCTTTGTTGGTCAGGCTGCCCCTGAACAACCAATCAGCACATAATACAATGAGGCACAGTGACCACTATGCTCATGACTTGACAATAAAAACAGATAGTTTCTCCAGTTTGATGGATTTGGGAGAGGATCTCAGGGTCCTCACTGACCAAGCGGGTCAAGGCATGGGTAGGCAAAAGGATAGGAGTCAATAGTTCAATCAGGCTGCCAACATTACTGTGTGGTCCATCAGATAGTTCGGCAAAGTCTTTACCATTGCTATAAGGTTTGATCAGGTGCCTAGCCAATTGGTCTGGCACATCTGTCACTGATGCAGCACACTGGCCATACCATCATGGGTTCCAAATCTCAGGATCAATCTTCCAAAAGTATCATTTGGATGTGGGGAAGGGTTTGTCATAATACTCTTACTGGTGTGATAGAAGTAGGAGCTGGGAGCTGGAGCAATTTGCCTCACGTGGGACAAACTAATGCACACTCAGTAAGCCCTACCAAGTATAGCTGGGTTTAGAAATTGGGATGGCACGTTAATGGCAGATGGTATGGGATTTAGTGTAGGAAGTAGTATGAACTTTGACAAAGTTAAATTGTAGTAAAAAGTGGCTATGAGGCATAACCAGCATCAGCTGAAAAGGGATTGGGCTGGAGAACTAGTTGGAGTGTCCATAATTACCACCCTCCCATTATGTACTGCAGGACCTAGGACACAATGTTCAAGGAGTATTCTATGTATAAAATAGGTCTCAAAGGAAATAAAAATGATTAATCAATCAATCATCTCTCCTTCCTCTCCTGGATTTATTTGCCCAGCCCCATCCAGCTCCAATTGTTTGATAGTGGGTTGTCCTCTGCTAGAGAAATCACCCACTACATGTATGTTCCCCTATACTTCAAGAACAGTACACAACTTGAGCTCTAAATGCTTATTACCCAGCTGTATAAATCCACTCCCATAATCCTAAGCTTCCTCTGGTTATGCTCCATCAACTCCCACATCAATTGGTGGACCCTCACCATGACCCTGGACTACATGGACCCCTCTGCTATCCCTTTTTCTCTCCCTTCCAACTCAGACCTGATGAATGCCAGAAGCCTTGGCAGACTGTACTTAACCTCAGCACAATCCTTTATCATTAATGTCACTCTCCAATCTATAAGTACCATCCATACTATGCTACTGGATAGCAGAACTATAGGAACCTTTGTCAGTAGAGAACTGGGCCTCTCAGGTAAGGCATTAGATGTTCTAGTTGAGCTGCAACTCTTCAATGGAAACCTGACACCCTCCAGAACAATCTCCCACCACCACATTGACAGCATTCACCTTGCTAATGGTGTTAAATTCCCCATTGACCTCCAGGTCACCCAGCTACACTCCACTACTCCATTTATCCTTGGATTACCCTGGTTACATGAAGCCAACCCAGAGATTGACTGGACCTCAATGAGTATGATGTTCAACAGTAAAAATACTCAACTAACTACTAGAATATTGCTCCAGCTCTGATTCTCCCCCACTATTGAGAATGAACCCAACCCTGACTCTCCCTCCATCCTGGGCTCCAACTCTCCTCTCTAACCCTTGTTACAAGACCTTAGAAGGGGGGAATGGAATTGCAATGCTAACAAGCCTCATTCCCCAGAAAACCTTGACACCCCCATCTCTTCTTCTACACCCTCCCCCACAACTACACCCCCTTCCACAACTTCCCCTCTTAAAAGCCCCCTTTGATCCCTACTCCCCAACCTCTTTCCATCCAACATTCTCTACAACAAGTTCTAAGAGCCATCCTTTCCCCAAACTGCTTCCTCCTATCTAAGAAACTCTTAGACCTCAAATGAGGAGACCCCTAGACATAGTCCTTGCATCATAGGGGCTGCCCCATTTGCCAGAATCCTCTACAATGGGACCCAGGCCTACCAGTTGTACATAACTCCTATCAAACATCTCCAAGCCCAGAAACCTCTAAATCCTGTCAAGTCCAGGGAGGAGATTCTGCACAAGGTTGTACCTCCCAAATACCACAAGTTTGTAAATGTATTCTTGGAAGGAAGTGCCAAGGAGCTCCCTCTGCACCAACCCTATGACTACCAGATTGATCTAGAAGACAGGGCCTCTCCTCCCTTTGGGAAGGTCTACAATATATTAGAAACCAAGCTCCAGGCCCTCAAAGACTATATGGATGAAATGTTAGGAAAGGGCTTCATTCAACCCTCCTCTTCCCCTGCTGGAGCCTCAGTTTTTTTTGCCAAGAAAAAGAATGGCACACTCCACCTTTGTGTTGACTACTAAGGGCTCAACTAGATTATAAAGAAGAACTGGTACCCTCTCTCTCTCATTGGGGACCTTGTAGACAGACTCTGGAGTGCCAAAGTGTACATAAAGATTGACCTCCACTCTGGGTACAATAATATTTGCATTACCCCCAGACACAAGTGGAAGACCACTTTCCAGACTTGATATGGGCTCTTCAAATACCTAGTAATGCCCTTTGGGATGACCAACTCCTCTGCTACCTTCCAGTACTTCATGAACAATGTCTTCATGGTAGTATACCTAGATAACATTTTCATCTACTCTAACTCCCTTGTGGAGCACTGAGATTATGTCTGGTGTGTCCTGGAACAGCTCTAACAGCACAACCTCTATACCAAACCTGAGAAATACTCCTTCCACACTCAGGAGGTTGAGTATCTAGGCATCATCATCACTCCAAGAGGTATCCACATGGATCTGGGCAAGGTCAATGCCATTACCAGCTAGCTTCAGCTATAGAACATAAAGGAACTACAGTCCTTCCTTGGCTTTGCAAACTTCTATCAGAGGTTCATTGACAATTACTCTGAGATCACAAAAAAACTCACTTGCCTAACCTGGAAAGACACTCCATAGAACTGGGACTCAGACTGTCAAGACATCTTTGAGCTCCTCAAAACTGCCTTTACCTCTACTTTTGTCTTCTGACACTTTGACTCCTTCCTCCTCATTATTCTTGATGACACCTCTAACTACATCCTTGTTGGAATCCTCTCCCAGACCAACCCCCATACTCAGGAACTCCACTCTGTCACATTCTATGCCTGCTTGATGATTCCTGTGGAGCTCAATTATGATATCTATAATAAGGAACTCCTTGCAATTGTGAAAGCCTTCCAGTAGTGGAGAGTGTACCTGGAAGGCACCTACTATAGTATCTAGGTCTACTTGGACTACAATAACCTCCAGTAATTCACAACTACCAAGCAACTCAACCATCAGCAGGCTCAATGGTCAAAACTGCTGTCTGAGTACAACTTCATCATTCAGTATTGCCCTAGCCATCTTAGAGCCAAGCCTGATGCTCTGATCCAGAGGCCCAACATTTACTCCCAGAGATTCTTCAAGGCTAGGCAAAACACCCTCAATCAGCATGTCATTATTCCCTCCAAGCAACTCCAGGCTATGCTGCTACTAGATGACAAAGGCCTCCTTCAGTGAATCTGCTAGACATCCCCAGACAACTACTTCTGCTTCCACAACTCTTGAGCCTCTCCCTCTCCCCCCCCAAAACCCTTTTTGGGCCTCCTACCTTCACTCTTTCTCTTGATAACCAGCTCCTCTTCCACAATGGCACAATCTACATCTCAGACCACTAGAAATTATGCCTCAAGGTCCTCTGGCAACACCATGACTACAAGCTTCAAGGTCACCTAGGGATCTGGAAGATTCTGCAACTCATCATGCAAACATACTTCTGGCTAAGACTCAAGAAAGACATCACCAGGTATGTCTATGCCTGCAAGGCATGTTGCCAGGCCAAAATTCTATGCCACCAACTGTTTGGACTCCTCAAACCCCTCCTAATAAGGTGCTGGCCCTGGTCCTCCATCTTTATAGACCACATCATTAAACTTCTAAAGTCTGAGGGACACAACGCAATCCTCATCATAGTATACTGACTGACAAAGCAAGTAGTCTTCATTCCCTGCCACACTATAGATGATGCCCTGCAATTGGTCCACCATTTTATCATTCACATCTTTGCAAAACACAGCCTGCCCAACAATATCATCTCTGATCAAGGTACCTTATTTATCTTACAATTCTGGCAGTCTCTATGATGGGCCCTAGACATCAAGTCCAGCCTATCAATAGCCTATTATCTGGAGACTGACAAACAGACCAAGTATGTCAACCAGGCCCTGGAGCAGTATCTCCAGCTATATGTGAATTACCTGTAGGACAACTGATACACCAAACTTCCTCTTACCAAATTTACTTACAATAACTCCCCATACTTAGCCACTGGAGTCTTCCCTTTCTTTATGAACAAGGGGTATAACCCCCAACTCACCATCTCCCTTTATGACATTCCCTTTCATGCTGCCCATGCTACTGTTCAGGACCTCTAAAGCCTACAGGAATACCTCAAGCATGAGCTCAAAACTACTAACCAGGTCTACTGCAAACACATAGATGCTTACTAGAGCATAACCCTAGACTGGCCCATAAGGTCCCTCATCTGGCTCAACTAAAGGAACATCAAGACCTGGTGGCCCTCCCCAAAACTTAACTATAAGCACCTTAGACCCTTCAAAATACTCTAGAAGGTATCCTCCTATGTGTACCAACTTGACCTGCCCACTGGGATGAAGGGGATCCACTCTGTCTTCCATGTCTGACTCCTGAAGCAACACAACCCAAAGCTCCTCCTAGGCCAGCAGAATAAACCCCCTTCTATCATTGAAGTTAACAGAGAAGCCCAGTATAAGGTTGACACCATTCTCAACTCTTGATATCACTGTAGCCAAATTGAGTACCTTGTCTGGTGGACCAGGTACAGATCCAACAATGACACTTAGAAACTGTTAGGGCACCTCCAGAATGCCCCTAAAGCCCTTTAGGACTTCCACCAAGACCACCCCCAAAAACTCTAAGACCCATAACTTGAGCCATAACCTCAGGGCTACTTAGAGTATAACCCCATTTCAAGCTTAAAGGGGATTCAACTCCCCCCCTGCACATTTTTGTCTATCCTATTTATCCTGCCCTCCCTCTTGTCTTACTCTTCTTCTCCCCTTCTCCTTTGATTATCTACTTGCTCCATCTTATCTTATCTATTGCACTATTTTATCCTGCCCCTCCTATTACATTGTCTTATCTCATCTAATCTCCTCATCTTATCTAGGCCAGGACTAAGAAAAGACAGTAATATTTCAAAAAAAAAAAAGAAGATAAAAAAAATAAAAGTGTCAAGATGCCAAAAATAAATGACTCTATATACAGCAGACCCCAGCTCGTGAGGATCTTGCTCCTCCTCACCTGACTGCCCTCCTCTTTCCCTTTGCCCTTCTCTAAGCCTCCCTCTCTGCCTCACAAAGGTTAACCACCTCCACTCCATCATCTCTTTTTGTAGTCACATCCACCTCTTCCAGTAAGAGGCCAGATAATCTATGTCCCCCCTGGAGCACTGCTATATGCATATCCTGAGTCTCCTTGTATATATTGTCAAGTATGGGCATAGGGTCCACAAGGCTCTGCATCTTCCACTCTAGGGGCCCCTCCAGACCTATCACCAGCTGGCAATAGGCCTTCTCTAGGCACTCCAACTCTTCCATCCCCTGCTTGATCTCTGTAGAAAGGTGGTACTCCAGGCAAATCTGCTGGAGGCCATTGCAGATGAATGCTCAGGCAGTGGTGACCTTATCTAGAAGACTTTGATGGGCCTAAACATGCCCTGAAAGAATGAGCCAGAGCCTAACAGATATAATCAAACTCACCAAGAAACATGAAGCAATGCTCTGCCTACTGATTGGCAAGCCAGCCCCAGGTCTGGCTCCTCCTACTTGCTAGTTCCTGCTGCCCCCAGATGATGTCTCCAGATAATTCCCTGCCACTCTACTCTACTGCCCCCTGCTCCCACTACTCTGCCTGTTCTGACCCTAACTCCTCCTCCCAACTCTGCTCCTACAATACCTCATATACCTGATGAAAAATATTCAACTCTCCCATCCTCACTGCCAGTTTATGCGCCAACTCTTGGTTTTGCACCATTATGTGCCAGTTTTGGATCATCTTGACCTCTCACAGGCAGGCCACCTCTTCCTGGAGGCTAGCAACCTCATTTGACAATGGCACTCAGGAGTCAGAGGAGTTAAAAGAGGTTTGGATCAAAGGCATGAGGGTCCAGGAGAACAATGATGAAGGCCTGGCAACTGCATCATTAAAGAACTGAGTGCCCCCTCCCTACAGCCCCAAACCCCCAGCAACACCCCCACCTGCCCTGCCCCCACATTTACAAAAGGCCTGACCATCAGAAGATGCCTTCACAGGGCCTGCATCTCAATCACCATCTCAACATAGGGCCATTGAATACTCTAGGGTGCTCAAGCTGGGGCCACTTCCCCCTCCTACCACCCTATCTGCTAGTGAGCCTAGAATAAACATCAAACATGTCAATCCTGGCACTCATTACAGACATTTTGGGCCTATTGGGAGCATCCCAGCATGGGCAGAATCCAGGGATCCCCATAGGCTTGACAGACATTACACTAGGGGGAAATTAGCTCTGCAATAGCAACTCAGGACCAATCTTACCAGCCAATTTGCTACACACCACTCCTACATTGAGTACCCCTCCCTCTGATAAGAAGGCTGTGGCATGGAAGTTGCCTGACTTTGGAAGCTTCCCTGGGGTTCAACTCAGGCATGGTATAGCTCAGAGATCTCCCAGAATCCTGAGGCAGCTGCCTGCAGCTCCTGTTACTCTATCAGATTATTAGCCAGACTCTTTGGACTAGGTGGAGCAGGTATGCACAATAAAATAGACAATCCACTGCCTCTCTCTCCCACTGCCAGTCCTACTCCAGCTAGTGCATTTTGTATGCCACCCAGGCTGCCATGTTATCAGTATTTGGGGGAGTCAGAGTCCTGTGCTCATGGTCAGAAGACATTATAATATCTTGGGAGAAATTGGATAGCAAGCTGTTAAAAAGACTCTCAGGAAATCACCAGACCCCCACAGGTACCCCAGGGACCAATGACACTTGCCATATTTTGAGGGTCTTGACACCTAAAGGGAGGAGGTAATGTTAGGACCCTACTAGTTCCCCTCCAACAACTCTGCCACCTCTGACATCTACCCATTTACGTCACGAGGTTTCATACAGTCTGCCTCAAGCTGTCTTGTTTTTCATATTGCTCACATTCTATATTCTATAC
>JABCKS010000361.1:6042-21717 GCA_018851325.1 Termitomyces sp. DKA19 | reverse complement strand
CAATGTAGTATTATGAGTTGTTGTTCCCTAATCACAATTAGATGCTATGAAATTACAGAGTAAGACCTTGGACTTGCCATGTGCTGCAATGGCCCATCCACAATAGTAGTAGTAGGTCCCTATTCAGGGAATAGTAGCCCTTATATGACTACTATGACCATCCTCTTTGGGCAAATCATCTGGAGGATAACATCTTTTATTTCCTTGCAGGGACACCTAGTGGCCCACCTTTTGTTTCAAATGCTCCCTGGAGATTTGCTGAGGCACTGAGGCCTGAGTATTGCTAGCATGCATCATACCAAGTCCTTGATCATCTATAAAAAAGAAGTTGTAGTTGATGCATGGACATAAACAATTGATTTCATTTCAATATTCTTATGGTGGTTATAGAATATTTAGATCTACATCACCATTCATAGTCTGTATTTATCATCACATCCAGTTGTATTCTTAAGTGATAATTATCCTGATGCATTGTTATGAACATATCATACAATGTAGGTGAATAATCAACTCTACAATTTTCATCCCAATACCAGTGCAAATCTACCATCACCGTTTTTATTCAGAATACCCGAGCACGTTATGCTGCAAGCAAGAGATGTCCAAATCTTGATTAGCTACATCAAGGAGGAAGACATGGAGATACCCTTACCTCAGGGCTTGCGACGAACAGTTGATCATATATACACCTGAGCGCAAAGCCGCCTTCACAATACGCAAAGTAATCTACATACACACAAGAAATATTAAGAGTCAACGGCCCCAAGACATACAAAATGAATCAAAACGCTACATACATGTCCACTTACGGCGGAAGATTTCGACATCATCGTCCGTGATCCGCGGATCATGTTTCTGTAGCGCAGGCTTGATATGCGTGTCGAAATTGCGAGCAAAGCGGTAGCCCCATTCACGAGCAGTGCGAGTATAGTCTGCGGTCATCATTGAGGAATTTCGTACTCGAGTTTATGGAGTGAAGCGGTGTCAGATAAGGAACTGTCTCGCAAAAGTACGATTGGAGAAAAGTGGAGACAGTTTAGGATACAAGAAAGATGCGCTCACGGGGACTAAGGTCGTCGATAGACACAATATTGAGGCCCGCATCTGTGATCGCACTCACGAGTGTCTTGGGAGAACTCAACGCCGCTCCACTGTTGTGCTGCATCAAGGAACATCAGCAAAAATTGAAAATAAGGCGCACGTACGGATAGATGTATTTCCGGAAAAAATCAACTTCACTACGATTGGATTATTGACCTTACAATTTTTCAGTCTAGACCTATTTCTTACCCCTTGAATTGCTTCCACCGCGTGTCTGGTACCGTGGACATTGTGAAAACCTTGAAAGAATTTTGCGGTTTCATCGCCCATGCAATTTTTCTGAACCAGAGGTTAAGGAACTCAATGCCGACTGAGAAACGATCAAAACAGTCTAAGTATGATTGGTAAGGACGTACTGTGCTCAGTGACCCCAATGGATATGACAGCGTCGAAAGCGTTTTCAAAATGAGGTGGCATATTGCGATAATCCATAAGGTGCACTGTAATCTGTTTGGACAGTCCTTTGGCAGCTACTAGCAGGTCCGCTGCTACTTTCTGGGATTCTGAGATAGTGAGGGTATCCACTATTGCACCGTATTCTTTTGCAGCCTTTCCGTTGGTTTAAGAAAACTCATTGACCTAGCATTACTGCGAGCTTACCAGAATAGCGAAGCTCCCCCACCCTCCACTATAACGGGAAGCGCGCTTGTCAAAACGTCACTTATGGTCAGGAGAAGGAACCCCTCGCACCCGATGTCAAGAACCCGTGATCCTTTGCAGATTCTTGCTTTCTTTGCAATGAGATGTAGCTTTGCCATTTGACCACGTTCTAAATCATCAGGGGGGATGCTCCTGAATCCCGGATCTGCCAGATTCCTGGGTGGTGCGATGGGTCTTGCTTCCTTCAAATCTCCGGTATGACCTCCTGCTTCTCTGTCAAAGATCGCACAACTGTACCTGGAGATCGATAATAGGGAGAGGTGGGAGAAAAACATGATGAGGAAGAGCGCAAATTTATCGACATCGAGGGAGCACATCTACATACGTGAGATCCCAGGAAAGGAAGCCCGTAAACACCTCTTCAGGGAGATCATAATGCACCCTGTTTGAAACTTTATTATCATCCGAAGGAACACATACATAGTATAATAATATATGCTTACGAGATGTTACTTTTAGAACCTTGAAGCGTATTTGCGAATCTCAAGTTGGAGCTACATTGACGAGGGGAGAGTAGGTGTCAGAAGCTTAGGATCGACGCAACTAACTCTTCACTCACAGATAACTGATTCCGTGCACTAGTGGTGTCAGATAAGATTTCATTTCGCCAAGGAGCCTCCTGTTAAGGATGAACATCTGTAAGAATTGTCATCTTTATGAACTGATTAAAAACACCGCGAGGTCCAACTTTGAAGATGCCACTCAAGCTGTCCACGTCTATGAGCTTGAGCATATACGCATCTAGACTTGTCTTGAACCCGTAGCAGAAAGACCAAGTCAAGTACTTATGACCTTACCAGCAAATCCGAAATCTGGGTGCATGAAGAGGCGTATCCAAAAACTTTCGTCCAACACTTTAATTGACGCCTTGAGTTCCCGCGGGAAGCCATCCGATTCGAGCAAATAATATTCTCCAAACTCTAGCAGTGACCCATCTGACTCTATCGTCAGCACACCGTACTTGATCAGTTTGAAGTAAGAGATAACTGTTGATTTGGCTAATGAAAACAGTGATGTGGTTAACGGATTGCAGCAGCATAACTCTTTTATCGCACCAAAATTCTTGAAAGATCCTATGTTGGTCTGGGCCACGATATCAAGGGAGCTGTTAATGAGAGACTCGATGGCAGTGAGGAACACCCCACGTTTAGCAATGGAGGAATGAACTGTGGTGATGTATGCGCTGGTTAGACGTGACATGTGGAACAAGAAAGGTATGTTACATACCGTCCAACTCCTTTATGTAGTCTTCACCTATGTGGAATAAGTGAACATGTGAACCGAGTAATGATCCCAGATCTGTCATTCGAATTCTAAGTGCCACTTCTAAATGGGTACATAGAATCGAACCAGCATACGGAAGGAGCTAGACAAGAGATATCTATCCCGAAAGACACAAGTGTAACGAGAAGCTATGTGGTTCCATGGTATTGGAACTAAAACCAACGCTAAAAGCCGTGATCGAAGGTAAAGTACACTCGGAAAGCAGGAAACTTTATTATAAGACAGCAATGATCTTTCATAGGCGAACTCCGAGGGCCCAGATTCTCATTAGTGCCTTTCGAAGATATGTCGCAGTGAGTGTTGGCTCGACCTGTGGAAACTAAGACCAATAGGGGATAGGACTTGAAAATTGAGGGATCTTGAGAAGCAAACTGACCATGTGACCACCTTTTTCAATGATTTGGACGGTTCCACGCCTCATCTTCCGCACGGTTTCTACCTGGAAAGCCTTCATTTCATCCGACATACCTCTAGATGAAAGAAATCCTCAACGTCACTATGCGCTGACTAAGTGATTTGTACCTGTATTCATCTTTCAAGCAAACTATTAAATGAATCGGAAGGCGGTCTTCCTTGCTGAGCTTGATAAGATTTTCTGCAGGTGGAAGTATCATGTCATCCGCAGCGTAGTAAGCCTGTAGGATGATCTTTTTCAGCATAAATGCCATCAAAGATTGCATGGTTCACTGTCTACCGCTTCTTGCACTCTGGAGCATGTCAAAGTGACAGCACCGGAATTATCGACGGAGCGGAGTCCGCATTCCTGAAGCCCCAGCTGCGTTTGAGCATGTGAATGAGAAGGAATGGGGTAGTGCCGTACAAGGAATGATTCAAGAGTTTCAGGAGCGAAACCACGATACGCTCCTTTACGTGAGAGATCCTGACGAGCTTCTTCAATACTCGCCCACGTATCACGCTTTGACAACGCCATTCTGTTGAAGAGTCTGGCAAGTGCGACGCTAGATGGTCGGCCGGGAGGTAAGATACCAGGATCCATCAGGACAAGGCCTTGAAATGGGATTTCTGGATGTATCTTTTGCAATATCATCCTTATGGTAGATCATTAGGATCATGCTTGACGCCGAGCATGAGCTTACAATCCAGTAGAACCTCCAGAATGAGCCACCCCCACGAGCTTGCGCCTGCTGAAATCCATTCCATGAGAAGTTGTTGACAAGAGCGCATACGCCGCTCTTGCATATTCCGTGGCGGACCCTAACGAGAATTTCAGACACGAGAAACTGTTCATAGTTAGTTGTCTGCGAACATTTCTCCCGATACTGCTCGGACTCGAGCAAAGGGCGATTCAGACTGCTGCTACGACCTTGGTTGGGATTATCTAGGGCCTTGTTGGTGTGTGGATCAAAGAAATTAGATGGGCACTTACCAATGGTCCAGATATCGTAGATCTTCACTGGAGAGATAGCTTTCATGAGCTCCTTTATGAGGATTGTGAATGTTTCCTTGTGTAGGTTGACTGCGTGGAAAAACAGTAATGTTAGACCATCGTCAAACGACTGATGTGGCACAAAACGTAGCGCCTCAGTGCGGAAGGGGCAATCGAAACATGGTTGAATGACGATATACTGCGACCTCATTCTTTCGTTGACACTGTTTGGTGGCTAGTTGGTTCGAACTTTGCTTTTCGCAACTACTTATAAGTACTTAACTACGCGGTGTGAGATGGACCGGCAATCAGGCATGCCACAGGGCGTGATCTGTCGGCCTAGGCCGGTCCAATTCCCCATGGACATTGAATTTTACTTGTACATAAGTCTTCAAGTGTGCTTGGCAGATGAGACCATTCCACTTGTTCCACCTCTCAAATGAGTTCGACAAGTTGGACGATAATGTCAGTCGCTAGCTGGTGGCCCTACTACCTCTTGCTCTGTGCCAGTGTGATTTATCGGTACTTCTTGACGAAACGCAAGCTTCCTTTGCCGCCTGGGCCTCGTATTGGATGGTTTGGCACTGGAAAGAGGGAGAGTCTCCCGAATATGTATCCTTGGTTGACCTACAACAACTGGCGCCAGAAATACGGTAAACTATTTTTTTGAAATTATGCATCATCACTGAAAGATGACAATCAAGGGGACTTGATATATCTCGATGTCTTTCGGAATCCCATGCTCGTCCTTAACTCTGTTGAATCCGCTCAAGAGCTTCTTGAGAAGAGGGGTGCCATCTACTCATCAAGGCCAGTAAGAACTATGCAGGCTGAGCTGTAAGCGATCTCTTTCTGCCCCTGCTTTTGGTTGTCAGCAGTCAACTTGACTTTCCTTTAGCATGGGATTTGGTTTCTTGTTTTCTGGCTTACCTTACAATATTTGGTACAAGCAACACCGCAACATGTTTCACAACTATTTCCAGCCCAAGAGCATTACGAATTATCGAGTCCTGCAGCTCAAACATGCGTACATTTTACTTCGCAATATGATGAACATGGATCCTGAGAATCCAGCTTTGCTCGATCGCTACCTTCGTAGGTGGGAACAATATCATACGAAAGAAAATTGGATTATCCAATAAGTTTTAGGACGACGGCAGCCATCGTTCTTGAAATCTGCTATGGCCATCACGTAGCAGACAAGGGGGACGAGTATGTCACACTTGCTGACTCGGCCCTCGCCGGGGTCACGACTAGTGCTGTCTTCGGTAGTTACATGGTCGATTATGTTCCTCTTTGTAAGGTTTATGCATCCAGGTTGATCAGAAATCTAATCATGGATTGTAGTAAAACATTTGCCCGCCTGGATGCCGGGAGCCGATTTCAAACGCCAGGCTTTCAAGTGGAGAAAGCTTGCGATGGAAATGCTTAATCAGCCTTTTGATATGGTGAAAGAACGAATGGTAAGATCGGGGCTTATACAAGGATCGTATGTTGACGTGGCATAGAAGAGGGGCTCTGCGGAGCATTGCTTGACAAGTGCGGAGCTCGATGCGTGGTTCCAAGAAGGAGGTGACGAGGCTAAAGAGACAATAATCAAGGATGTTGCTGCAACAGCCTATGCTGCGGGTTCCGACACGGTGACGTACTGTTTCGTCTATTGCTATCTTAGATCACTCATAATCACTCCAGACGCTCTCAACTCTTGCTACCTTCTTCCTGGCAATGGTATTACATCCAGAAGCTCAGAAGGAAGCTCAAGCCGAGTTAGACCGTTTTGTTCCTCAAGATAGGTTACCCGATTTTTCTGACCGAGATAAGCTGCCATACTTGGATTGTTTAGTGTGGGAATGTCTGCGATGGAATCCCGCTGTAAACATAGCATTAGCACATCTTCTAACAGAGGACGACAATTACAAAGGTTATAGAATTCCCAAGGGGACAACAGTTCTTGGAAACATCTGGTGAGTGTACTTACTTGATGCTGATTGAATGAAGGTCCATCATTCCTCAGGTCGATACTTCATGATGAGGAGGTATATCTATGTATATGCGAACCTGCAAGAAATATCTAATCTGTGTATTCAAGCATTATCCGAACCCCATGGAGTTTAGGCCAGAGCGCTTTTTGGATAATGATGATAATCTTCGTCGGGGAATCAATCCAACTCCGATGACTGCCTTTGGATTTGGGAGAAGGATCTGTCCTGGCAGATGGTTGGCATTGGACACGATTTGGATCGTTGCTGCTTCCATGCTCTCTGTCTATAGGATCGTGAAGCCTGTCAATTCCGCCGGTGAAGAAGTCGAACCATCCGTCGAGTATACTTCGGGCTTGTTCAGGTGAGGCTGTACTTATGGCATCGACAGAGATTCTTGTTGATGTTGTTTTAGTCGGCCCAAGCCCTTTGGTTTCCGGATCGTGCCGCGAAGCACAGATGCTGTCACAAAGGTTGAGCAGACATTGACATCCCACGAGGTTTAGTCCAAGTTCATTAGGCTTTGTGTGTGTTGTGACATTTCGTAAAGATGGTCTTGTGTGACAATTGTAATGATGCCAATTTTTTTTACCCTTCCAATGGTGAATATTCAATTACAAAGAAGCTCGATAGGAACCTGCTATGTGCTCGTAATTCTCATACTGTATGCCTTGAAGACCTTACAAGCTAGCTCAAAGATACTTTTCGACCCTCAGGGTGACAACTAGACTGATCCGATACTCGGATTTCCAACTGACTTCTTTCGCTTGTTTCTCTCGGCATCCCTGGCCAAAATCACGCATTCGTAATGAATCTTGGGTTAAATTTGTGCACCCTTTCAAAGTTGGATCATCGTTCTGTGCGATCACTACGCTTGTCTTGACTCCGTACAAAAAGACAATATTGTAGCCGACGAGGCTGGTCTATGAGAAGTAGGTGAACTGAATTCCCTTCTTGATAGCCCTCCTTTTCGGCGACTGCGAGGCTCACCTCAATTAGAGGTGAATTCCATCACGGATGTCGAAAGCTCGATCCGCTAAAATTTCACTCAAGTCGATAATAAATTCTTGCTTGCTCGATTAACGTTGTAATTCTTCCGGTCGTATTTGACTCCCTCATTTCTTTTACATTTGTGCGCTCGCCTGCCTTGCACTGTATGTCCGACACTGAGGCTGAGCTCGTGGCCTTTGGAGATATCTACGCCCCCTTCATTATAGGTGAGGGCCAATCCCACTCCCAAGCTGCCCTACCATATTAACCCAATGAGAAAGGCATGATGATTGGCTGCTTGTACGTTGTGTGTACTGTATAGTTCTTCCTTAACTGAGATCTTCGAAGCCTGTTTGGAATTACTATATCCCAAGCTATCATATACCTTCGCAGATACCGCCAGGACAAGCCCTTTGTGCGGATGGTGGTGAGAATGCTAATTTTCCTCGTTTCATTGATTCACTTTGAATTACGATGCAGGTCTGGGGATCATTGTCAATATTCCTTTGTCTTTCTTGTTCATACGAATTGACTGGTGCTTAGTATCCTGGATACCTTTCACTTTGCGATGGTAGCCGAAGTAGTTCACTTTTGGTACATTATTTGTCGTCGTCCTGGAAAGCGCCTTGGCCTTCTTGATTTTCACTGGTGCGTTATCTTCCTAATTTCCAAAATCGAGATCAATGTGTGACTAGGTCGCTTGGGGTGAGCCATAGTGACTCTCGGATATCTCTTGACTCTTACCCCCCACAGGCATCCATAATAGCCACTGTGAGTGATATATACGTAGCGTGAACGTGTCAACTGAGGTTTATTACCAGTATTTCATTACAAGCTGTGTACAAGGGCAAGGCCTCCGTTGGTGGAATATACAAATCGGGTATGACTGATAATAGTGCTTCCGTAGGCTATACATTATGAGAGTTCATATGTGTATGTCCCACTTCCATCTTGTCCGAGCAGCTTCTGATCTTCAGTCACAGTAAGTGGAAACATGAAACTCGTTTACTTCCTAGTAAGTCTGTTTTTATGATCAGTTTGAATCCGTACTATCTGTCGCCATTCAGTCCAGCTTGTCTTTATTGCAATTGGGTTAGTTTGTTTGATACTCCGTCTAGTTGTCTCATTGAATGATGACTTTCTGTTCAGTTTTCGGATTTGGTACGTACACTTCATCTTAATATCTGTATATAACCAACCTTCTTGCTTCTTCGTCCAGTCCTGTGGGGAGATTTGTGAGTACCTTGGTCCTTCGCTCTAATACTGATATCTGTTCTCGCTGTCCAGGACAGTACAACATCTGCTGTCTGCTGTACATGAACAGATGGGCCAGGTAGATGCAATCCCAATGCGGAAAATCTTGATGATCATGGAAACGTTCCTAGATTGGTGGGAGTATCGAACTTGCTGCTACTTCAATCTGTGATATTGCCATTTCCATATCTTTATGGTTTTATCTACACCGTAACCGGTAAGTCCTATGATTTAAGTAAAAATGTTGTTTTGACTGAGATGAAAATTAGATCGGGCTTTGCAAGGTTCTTGCATTATTCTGGTTTCGGAACCATAAAATCAAACCTTAATTCTCTGTAGAACGGAAACTGTGGTCAAAAAGTTGATCTTATACACTGTCAATATTGGTGAGCTTATAATTCTGGTTTGATGATTTTCTCATAACTTTACGTGACTAGGTTTACTTACAAGGTGAACTTTGATTGATGAGACTCATGATTGCTTGATGAACAATACTTAGTGGTGCATCCTCACTCACGCTGATTCTTGTATGTATCTCAACAGTAGCCTTGTCGGATTGAATGACGAGTTGTCTGTTTCAGTGGCTTGCATTGCCTCAAAACTTTGGTTTCATCTCTTTAACATTAATACGCAGTAAATGCAAGTGTTTCTTTACTATTCCCGGTCCATTGCTCTCAAACTGTCAAAATTAGTATATGTCAACAGTTTACTAGTGACTTTGAACTATAGAAAGACAGCACAAGCAATTCTTAACCAAGGTGGACAAACTCAAGGCACTACTTCTCGGTTTTTTCAAGGTATATTGATATAGTGAATATTTTTAGGACTCTTGCTGATTTACTCTGAGTTTTAGATTTGGATAATAATATACCACTTCATCAGTTTAGTAATAAAACTAATGAATGTGCTGAGTATATGATGGAATTATAATGAATTGGTTTGGTATTGAAAGAACTTGCTGCAGTATGTTTAGTCTAGTTTTTGACAATAGTTTGAGATAATATTTTGAAAAATGTTATGATCAATATATATACAGGAATTATTTACAGTTTTAATTGTTTTAAATAAATGAAAAAATTGAATAGAAGTCTTACTTTTAATATAATAAGTGTTTATTACCTTGAGATTCCTCAGTAACCTAAGTGACAAAATTAGCTTAAGGAAAACTTCTAGAGGTTGTGATTCAATCATACAATAAGGAGAGATAGATTCTAAGCAGATTTAGTATTATATGATATTTAAAAATATAACTGTAAAGAAATAACTCTGCAAAGTGCTTAAGTATCATGTCAATCATTTTATAGTATTTTTTTCTTTCTCATCTTATCACAAAGAATATACACTGTTTCTATATCTTATTTTATTTTATTTCCTATTTGCTGTCAGAAAACCTATTCAAGTCTGACCCCATTTTTGTTTCCTTCATTCTGAGCTGTCCTTGTATTCCCACTCTTCCATCTTTTAGTGACAAGTACTTTCAAACCAGGGCTATCTAACAATGTAACTTTGGAGTGACTATGCCTCAGGAGGCTGAAAATTGAGGCCAGAAATTGAGGCTAATTGAGATACACCTCTATTTTTGGGATTAGACTTTGGACTTACTGTTAATTAGTGTTTTTATTAGAAGCTCTACAGTCAATTTTCCAAAGACTGGCATTGGAAATCCTTAGACTTGTTCTCTTTGGATCTTTCTCTACCAAGTAAGTAGTTAGACCTCTAGAACTTCTTATAGACATTGAATATACTTTGAATCTCCCTCTGCTAATTATGTGACTAAGCCACAGCCTCTAGACATCACCCTTACAATAGAACAAGTCTCTCATTTTTGGTCTGGAAGCCCATTCTAGCTACCAAAGTTACTTTTATTCCTAGAAGTCCCTTCTCCACCATTGTGTCCTAGCCTGATACTTCTATGACCATCCCAACTCTGTCAGTAGACCCCTTATTCACTTTCAGCCCTCAAGACAATGCCTAGCACTGTTTGCTAGCTCTGAAGACTCAGATGCAGTTTACCTAAGCTTCTCTTACTCTTTACATCAATAAACCTACTGGTTTATACCAATTCATGGAGACTATAGCCTATTCTCTAAATGCTACCCTCTCCCTTCTTCAACTCCTCAAGCAGTCTCTACACCTCCTACAACATTGTTACTAGCTTGCTTCAATGCTATGACAATGGCATACCTCAAAATACCTTGCCCTGTACTCTCTGATGCTTATGATAGAGACTAAAAGATTGGAGAGTAATTTCTTCAGTCCTGTATCACCTATATTTAGCTGAGCAGCAAAGCATTTGCCTCCAATGCTTTAAAAATTGGATGGGTCCTTTCTTATATAAGGCTAGGTCACACTTCAACATTTGCACTGCAAATCTTCCAAAGGAATGGAGGAGTAGGAAGTTTTGCAAGTTAAAATAAATTTAAATGCAACTTTTGAGCTGAGTTCTTCCCTCTTGACCCTGCTAAGACAGCTGTGCTTTCCCTTTATGATTGTGACTAGTATAGTCAAGGGAAGAAGTCTCTAGGGAGGGGCTTCCTTCCTCTCTCATAGACCAAAACAACAGCATGGCAGAAGGATGACTAGATGATGAACATATTAAGACATAGTACAAGGTAGCTCAAAAACAGTGGGAGCTCATGGAATTGAAACAGGCACTCTGTTGTACCCAGCCTTCTTCCATTCACTCCCATCCTAATCTTACTACTAGAGCAGGACTCCTACCTCAAGTGCTCCTTTTTCCTGGTCCCTCAGCTTGTCTCAGCCCTATGCAACCTCCTGCTTGTTCACCTTTTTGTTTCTTGCCTGTAGACATCTCTATGGATGTAGATACTTCTCACCAGCATTCTTCCACCCCTCTGCTCTATCAACAATGTGGAAAGACAAGCCACTTTGCTTGTTACTGCCCCTAAAGGATGGAGGTTTACTATCTCTTTCCAGCTGAGCAGGAAGAATTATTAGTCTAACTCCTTACTGCTAAGAATACTTTAGAAGCCCTTTCTCCAGATGCATCTTCAGCAGGACCTCTCAGCAAGGAAGATGGAGAAGCTAGTGCCCATCTCCCTAAGTTGGAAGAGAATTTTTAGAAAAGAAATGGATGAATTATATGCCTTTATTGTCTAGTGCTAATTATAGTCACTAGGGAAAGTTGCTAAGGTCTGTAAGGGCCTAGCAATGAAGGGGTGATGGAGGACTAGGAATAAACTTCTGAAGCTGAGAAGGTACTAAGAGCAGAGTACTTAGAAGCTTTAGTAGGCAGTGGTATGCTAAATCTTTTTTTTTATGTTAAACTAGGTATGTACAGGGGGTATTTATACTGTGGTAAGTAATGTAAGCAAGGAGGGAAAGATGGTCACTAAAGGTAATAGCATCTGTCAAGATGTCCAAAAATTTATATCAGTGTCAAGATAGTAACCAGCCATAAGTATGTAATGTCAGAAGTGTATAAAATGTGTCAAATGAAAAATAAATATGTATCTCAAATGTAAAGTAAACAAGTATACCATACATAAGTATCTGAAGTGTAGATGCTATTCAGGTATGTTCATAATCAAGAAAAATAAAGGGTCCAAGAAGTCATATGTCTATGATATATATGTTTTCTTTTTGAAAATGTCATGTCACTAAGAGTTGTCACTAGCAATTGTCACTAAGAAGGGTTCTCAGCCTGGTTGTTCTAGATTCTAGGGCTAGATCCCATGTGATGAAGCTTACAATCCAAAAAGTCTTATGGTTACTAAGGTCTTGTATAAAGGCCTACCTTGTTCCAGACTTTAGGTCTAGACCACCCATAATCCACTTATAACCTGTAAAATAAAAATCAACAAACTAGCCAGCCATGCTCCAGTTTCATGCTGTGTCCCCAAGTCATGTACTGTCCAGATAAGATAGGCAGAGATGTTAGTAAAGGTACTCAGTGACAGATGGGTCTTATCATTGGCTCTATTTGCACAGTGGCAGATCTAGTTCTCCACTACCAGACTTATTCAAAGGGTGCAGTTTTTGCTGTCACTAACTTGGTAAAACAGGATATGATCTTGGGTTTCACTTGGCTGTGAAAGCACAACCCTAAGATTGACTGAGCAAAAGAAGTAGTGAGAATGAGTCATTGTCCTTGTTGTTGTATTACTTGTGCAGGAGAGGCCAGAGAGAAATGCAGAGCAAATGTCTGTGAGTGCACCTATCATATTTGCCTGTCATGTAGAACACCTCCCTTATGCTGACCTCAACCTTGTAGATCCCCCCCTTTGACATTCCCTCATGGAGAGGCTCTCTATGAGGATGCTAGAGGTGTTGGGTGTGAAATCTATGAGGAAGAAGAATGTACAGGGGAATTTGTCAGTGCTCCAGACCTAGAGTCCCTAGACAAAACCATTGAAGCAGGTAATGATATCTATGCTACAACACCACTCTACCCTATCCTAACTATAGCAGAGATCAAGGCCAGCCAAACCACCTCCCAGAGGCTGGCTAAGGCATTTGCAGTAAGCTCTTAGCCTAAGCCCCTCTATACTACCATTCCTTACCATTTTCAGGACTATGAGGATGGATTCTCCAAGGCATCTTTTGACTCTCTCCCAGAGCACAAGACAATGGAACCATGCTATTAAGCTGATACTAGAAGTAGAACCATTCAGCTACCAAGTCTATTCACTTGCTCTATGGGAGCAGGATGAGCTAGATGCATTTCTGCAGGCAAACCTTAGTTGCTGACTCAGTCTTTATCAAGAAGAAAGATGGGTCCCTCCATCTGGTTCAAGATTACTGAGTCTTGAATACAATGACAGTGAAAAATTGCTACCCCCTCCTCCTCATCTCCAAACTTGTCAACAACCTCAGAGGCACATGCTACTTTACTAAGTTGAATGTCCATTGGGGCTACAACAACATGCATATCAAAGAAGGGAATGAGTGGAAGGCTGCATTCTGAACTAATTATGGGCTTTTTGAACCTCTGGTAATGTTCTTTGGCCTTATCCATAGCCCTGCCACCTTTCAGACAATGATGAATAACATTTTTTATGACCTGATTGCTGAAGGTGTCATCTTTGTCTACTTGGATGATATCTTCATCTATAGTAAGACCTTAGAGGAGCACCATCAGATCACACAGATTGTCTTGAAATGTTTTCACCAACACCAGCTCTATCTAAAACCTAAAAAATACAAATTTGAGCAGACTAAGGTGAAATATCTAGAATTATTTCACATAGTATGATGGAGATGGATCTATTCAAGGTGGAAGGTGTAGCAGGAGCCAAAGAACAAGAAGGAAGTCCAGGAATTTTTAGGCTTTGTTAACTTCTACCAGAGGTTTATTCAGGACTTCTCTCATCATGCTTATCAACTTTTTGACCTCACTAGTAAGGATGTAGCATGGTGATGGGAGTCTTTGCAGCAAGCTACATTTGATGCTCTCAAGCAGGTTGTCACCTCTAAACCAGTCCTCCTATTCCTAGATAATAACTCTCCCTTCCATGTCAAAGCTGATAGCTCAGACTTTGCCACTGGAGCTGTCCTGTCCCAACAGTCAAAGAAGGATGGTAAGTGGCATTCTGTAGCCTCCTACTCTAAGAGTCTCAATGCAGTAGAATGGAACTATGAGATTTATGACAAGGAGATGCTGGCTATTATTTGATCCTTTGAAGAATGGCAACATTTCCTTGAGGGCACACAGTATAAGTTTGAAGTTTTGATAGAGAACAAGAACCTTGAGTATTTCTGCAAAGCAAAGAAACTCAATTGGCATCAGACTTGATGGCCCTTGTATCTGGCCAACTTTAACTTCTCACTGCATTATAAGTCTGGACAAAGGATGGGTAAACCAGATATGCTATCTAGAAGAGCTGATCATAGCATAGGAGCAGTTGATAATGACAAGAGTGTGTTTCTTAAATTAGAGCTGTTTGCTATTTATGCTTTGGAAGGGATTGTGGTTCAAGGGAATGAGGCAAACATTTTTGAAGACATTTGACAAAGGAAGTAATTGTCAAGGTGCCCAAGAGAATGCTGTAGCACAGGAAATGCAGGTCCTTTAGGCCTGATATGCCAGTGGAATGAAATTAGTACATGCAGATGAGTGGCATTTATAGGATAGGCTGTTGACTTTCTGGGGATGTATCTAAGTACCCAACATTCCAGAACTCTGGCAGTGCATTCTGGAGCAGCATTATGATTTTCAGGTGGCAGGGCATCCTAGTAGATGGAAAACATTGGAGCTAATGTCTCAGAATTACTAGTGACCTCAAATGTCCCAATACATTGGCATCTACACTAGTATCTCTGACCTTTGCCTTTGTACAAAACCTTATTATCAGGTGATAAGACCTATCTGTTGCTGAATACCATTAACAACACCTCCACCAATCTTATCTGCATAGCACATGGCACAAAAATGGCCTGATGTTTGATGTTTTGTCAATTCTTGCAGATCATAAGCAAGTCATACATGGTCTGGACCCAAAATCTGGAACAAGGTAGCCTTTTGCACAAGACCTTAGTAATTATAAGACTTTTTGGATCACAAGCTTCATTACATGAAATTTAGCCTTATGATCTAGAACAACCAGGCTGAGAATACTCTTAGCCATGATTGCTCATAACAACTCTTGGTGACACAGTCACTTTGCTTCCAAAAGAAAACATATTATGGACATGTGACTTCTTGGACCTCTTTATTTATCTTGATTACAAATATACCTGAATGGCATCTACACTTCAAATACTGACAGATGGTATGCTTGCTTATTTTCCATTTGAGATGCACATTTATTTTCTATTTGACACATTTTATATATATTACTGACATTGCATATTTATGGCTAGTTACCATCTGGACATTGATATAAAATTTCAGACATCTTGACAGATACCATTACCTTTAGCAACCATCTTTCCTTTCTTGCTTACATTACTTACCACAGTATAAATAATCCCTGTACATATCTAGTCCAACATGAAAAAGAAGGGTTATAGCCCACCACTGCCCACTGAAGCTTCTGAGTACTCTGCTTCTCATAC
>JABCKS010000359.1:0-19843 GCA_018851325.1 Termitomyces sp. DKA19 | reverse complement strand
TCACAGCACGAAACACAAACATAATCACAGCACAAAATACAACAATTTACTCAATATCATTCAAAATATGTGGCTCGAGTACGTATGTTCCCTTTTCTTGAGAAATGATACCAGGCTGAAAGCGATGTGGTCTGTCAAACGAAGGCGTCTCGGTACAAGACACTCTCTATGAATCATAGAAGCCGCCATATATAAAAGTAGCATCTACTGAAAAGTATCAAGGATCTTTTCCTGGATGTGAAGTGGAAAATGGATTACATTGATTTTCCCACGGCCTTATTCCCAAACACTACCTTGTTCTGGATGCAGGCGCTGACAATGAAAGCAGACCCTTACCAAATGTAGAGAGGTAAAACTGACAGAAACACTTACATCGAAGGGGAGGTCAAAGTTACAGAGCGCAATAAGAACGCCCTAGGAGCTACCACGTAAGATGGCGGCAAGTGGGCAGTAAGACTATACCATACTATGCCTGTCCATTTCTCAAGTTCAGTCACCTGCTTTGGAGTTATGAAGTCCTGAGACGTGCGAGAGGCAAAAACCATGTGCACAGATGCAGCCCTGATGACTGTCTCCGGCGAGGCAAGTCTGTGAGAAGTAGTCGGAATAACTGGCGAAATCGACATAGATGTAACCGGCTCTACGGGCCCTGCTGTCAATGGGGGGTCCTGCATCTTATCGGTGCTTCGTCTGCCTTTCCAACATACCGCAAGATGGTATAAATGGAAAGTCTCCATCTGTAGCCGCACATAACGCATCTTGAAGGTCTGAACATTAAGCGGACACATCACATACCTCCAATGTTACCAGTCCAGGAGTTGAAGCTTGCAGTTTCTCTATCAAATCCTCGTTATGGTCCGGGAAAGAAGTACGCCTTCCCTGCGAAGAGTAAAAGCTCGAAAAAAGAAAATTTGTAGTAATGAAATGAGGGCGGATACTGTGGCAAACCTATCGGCGGACGCATTTACAGTCCCTGTCAGAATTTCTGCGTCAAATCCAGCAGGCCTTGCCATTGCTAGAGCCTTCTGAAGCTGGTCTAGCGTATAAATATGTGATAGGCCACTCGGTCATTAGCATCGACGAACCTCGTCATGCAAAACTGCATCAGCATAGACCTGAACGAGGTAAACACAGGTGAGACAACACTAATACAAGAGATAGTTCCCACCAGTCTACTTATCCTGTAGGGTGGTTCGAGGGAATCTGCAGAACCGAAGTCGAAGTCTACATTTCGAGTCACGGCCACACTTGCCTCCGGCACCACGACGGTTCCAACTGGCACATCGATAAGCGCTCCACAAGATCCAAGTCTTTTTTCAAGTGGCATTTCAGGACTGAGCACAAGGGCTAACCCTATATAAACTGACCTAACGACAATCATGTCGCCGCTCAAGCATTCTCGTACTTCACGTATAAAGAAGTCCATGTTTGCACTTCCCATGCCGATGCTGATAACAGATACTGGGATATTCTTGAATTTGCCAGTAATTGTGAGAAATCCTCTTTCCGAGGATAAAATGAACGGTTTGGGTTCTTTGTCGAAGGAAGCCGCTATGAGTCGTGCTCGGGATGGAGAGCCGACAGTCACCTTTTTGAATTGTATATCATAGAGATAGTATATACCCTGCACTTACTATGCGATTAGCGACTTCCCCAGCACGCAATCCTAAATGATAAACACGTTGATCTGCAGTCCGAGGAAAATCTATAAACCATACGGTCGATGGATCGGAGAATCGATATTTATCCCAAGAGATAGACGTACTGGCATCCGTGAGAGTATCCTTCATAATGGGGAAAGTAATAGGATCCAACAAGATTTCGAAGTTTGTGAGATCAAGATTCAACGTTCTGACCACGTCAAAGGGTGTCCCTTTGCTTGTCACGGATAGTTCCAGTTGATCACGACAAACACGTGGTCTACGTGTGCCAGATGATATAGACCGTCTGAAAGGGGGCTAGAGTGTAACAGGCTACTATCGCGTTTGACCCCAGGGCAGCCCATACGTTAGTCCCCTGAGCTCGAGCCTGAATGTGGAACTGCTAGGACCTGGGTATTACAACTTTTGTAAGACAACCCGGGTGAGTTTGGAAGTGGCTTAGTGAAGTCTCATCAAAATGCAGGAAAGGATACCCATAGCCTGTAATGTCCGCATTCGAGTCAAATTCTATGTAAACTCCGGCAGACAAACCTGTCAACATGGCTTACCTCACTTAACACTTGCGCAAAAGATGACATCCTGTACAAATTATCGCAGAACTTGACCGCAATTAAGGAAGATTTCTGTATCATGATATGCCAAGTGGCTGGATTTTCATTGTTATTTCACCCGCTCCAGAATGCCTTGCTACCAATGTGACTCTTGTATCGCACGTGCATTTTCCATGTTTTTAATATTCACACAACGGGAATTAGAGTCTAGATCTCTGTCCACTCTGAAAAATATTTGCAGGTGTACTCCGACTTAACACCGTCCCGACTTTTTACTTGTGGCCGAAATGTGGCTATTTACTACGCTTAACGTTGCTACTTACAGTTGATTTTATTGATTTTGAATTGATGGCAAAAGTAAGCGAATACGTCTTCATACCCAACAAAGATCTCCCAATATGGTTTCTGCGAGAGTAGACGTGGGTGATCGATATGCAGCGTTCAAAGCTTCTGGACTTTCGATGTTAGTTGCATGCACACACTCTTTGATAACTTCGTACCTTTCTCGGATTTCGCTTTCTGCAGGATCCCAAGCGGACGCTAAACGGAGGTCTGGATCCCTAACCATATCATGACGCCCGTTCCATATGAGTATGGTCGCACGGTCGTATCGCGAAAATTTTCGATCATAGACCACGTTGATGTCAGATGGAGCTCCCAGTTCATGGTCGAGGTGTTAACCAACGGTCCGAAAGCTGAGACGAATCTGGTAGTTTGCCGAGAACAAAGAGGGAGCCCGAGTCGCTCGGACCCGACGTTTCACAGCATCACCACGAACCGATGCATCACCTGGCTTCCCTCACACGTCGAGATCTCCACAGGGGCCAGGCAAGATTTTGATGGGCGAGGGTGGAAACGACACTTGAACCTGATGGATTCGTGGGTCGTCCGGGTATGCCTCGTCTTTTTTGGCCCTTGCAAACGACGATGTAGTTTTTTAACACTTGAAGCTTGAGCGCCTAAGCTACATTTTGTCCGCAATGCACATTGCACAACCACTTGGGACCATATTCGCGTAGTTCAAAATAATGTCTTATCACTCCCGAAAAGGATGCTATTTGTCTTTGTTTACTAAAGGCAGTGTTTTTGGGAATGAAGTTTTCATGTCCGTCACGACTCCACGCCACAGTTTTAGAAAACCGGCCGACTAAAAAATTTGGTGGGCGGCTTCCTTCAAAACACCATCATAGACTCTTTTAGGTGACCCAGGTTGATAAGTGCTAGTTATGTACTTTTGTTCGGACCTAGCCGTATCTGGAATTCAATGTTCCGGTATGTCGTCAAAAAAGGGAAGCTGCTAGATCTGGGGAGCACGAAGTTTCGAAGGCTGGCTTTTGGCGCGTGCCTGGTGTACCCTGTGTCGCAAGGGTTGATCAAGCGGTGTCAAAGAGCTCCGCGAATCAGATTTACTCGACGATCAAATTGGACTGTTTACCTCTTCCTGAGATAACATGTCAATGACATCGTGGTCGTGCACAAAGGGGTGCTCGTGGCTTGACTAACAGTAACGGACATTTACAAGTGTCTCCAAGTTGCATCCGCCTTTCGTTCCGCCGTCGATCTGAGACTTGCGCCTAGTCCGATCACTAACGATACAATTTGAGCGAGTCTGAGGGTTCACTCCACATCACATCCTTCTGTCTTCCTCTCCGTCATATCCTCTTCAATCTTCGCTTCCTTCGCTGATGAGCAGTGCTGGCTTTGATACACGAGCACATGTTCCGGTACCACCCTCATCACTCTACGACCCAGGCAGACATGAGGGACAGGATGAACGAGACTCTATCTCTGGTTCAGATGATGGGAATTATCTCTATCACGACTCTGCAAAGGGAGAATTCGACCCCGATGGTAAGTAGCTGAACAGACCTTCTTTATGCGTACTCTTAGCAGCCGTTTCACACGGCTCTGTTCAGAAGATTACACCGCATTGACATCACAAACATTGAACACGGACGGTACTCCAAAACGCCCCATGAATGCCTTCATGATATTTGCACGGAAGCGTCGACCGCAGGTCTCTGCCGAAAATCAAGCGATGCGCACTGGGGAGATCAGCAAGATACTCAGCAAGGAATGGAACAACATGGAAACAGTAAGTAATTTTCAGAGTCGATCAGGCTTATGTCTAACTAGTTTTTAGTCGCAGAAACAATTCTATCAGGAGCAGGCTCGATTACTGAAGGATAGTTTCAACCTGAAGTATCCTGACTACGTCTACCGGCGGCGGCCAAATAATACTCGGAGGAAGCGCAAACCGGACGCACCTGGTCATCGTCCTGACATCCATCCGTCATTCGGCGAAGACGGAGCGTTCGATGACACAGGAGATTCCCCGACGGAAAGGGAAGATTTTCACTCTTCGGAAGTAGTGTCAGACATACATCGGACTCGTCTCGGTCACGACATGCACCTAAATGACCATTCTAAGCTTCGCCACGCAATCACTCGCGCCTCCCCTTACCCCTACCCCTCGCTCGATGCTCGCTCCTCCACTGGTCATGACAGTTTTCTATATGAATCCGTCGTCAATGGAGATCACGTTCTCCAGGACGAGTCTCTCGAACAGTCTATGCACTTATCGTACGTTTCGGCTCAAAGCCATGGTCGTCCACAAACACAGTCTATGCTTATTTTCCCTCAAAATGCTCTTAATGATGACGGGAATTGGAATCCGTCACCAACACGCTCTTCGTCATGGCTTGGTCCGGAAGCCCAGGGCCGTAACTTGTCTCTCTCTGCTCTGAAGACCCATCGACCGGCCCAGTCGCCCGGAAACCCACTCTCTTCACCACCTCTCATAATGCCAACTCTCAGCTCGCCATTCTTCCCCAACAACCCTCCAGAACCACTTTCTCCGCCAGTCCTTACGCACTCTATCTCACCGTCTTCCTACAGTCCAGGCCATATCCCAAGCCCGATCTTGATAGGCAGAGAATTTGGCCAGCACGACGTCTCGGTGTCTTCAATAGTCCCCAACACTAGTCAACCTTACTCCAACACAGAGCGCAGTATCAATGGACTCATCTATGCTCCTGGTCCTCAACGCTCGGGAGGACCGTATGGCCTTCCCCTTATTTCAGACTACTCGCAATTAGGACTAGAATCAACACACCCCTTTCCTCCACACTCAAATTTAGGTAACCAGCAAGGGTACTGGCAAAAAGATTGAATTTATTTTTATTCGCAGTTGTTTTTGGGCGCAAGATATGATTAGTATCCTCTTTAATCGTTGTTTTCTCTTCGCTCAACACTGCTATCGGACAATCTTTGCAACCTGTATTATAATTGTATCCCTTAGTTCGACGCCTATCGTATATGGTTCAATGTCGAAGGCTTGCCGGCGGTTATCAGGCATTTTGAGACTGCCGTATGTCTTAGATCAAATCAGATCTTGGAAAAATTGAAGGTCTCGGGCAGATTGAAAATCTTCGAGAAAGGCTGATAGAGTAGCACTGTTTCGCGGACTTTTAGATAGACGCTGTGCTAAAACTGGCGCAGACACAGAATCCTCACAAGCCAAGATCGAACGTGCTTCCCGATCTTTTGTACATCCAGTCCGTGTTCCGCGAGTACTGGTAGTTGATCAAAACAACGTATCAATCTTCCGCCACCTTCACCGTTGTTTAGACAATACGTTTCCCGGCTTTCCATGGCATTTTTTGTCTGGAACCGGACACTATCGCTCGAGACCGCAACCCGGGCCACGTATTACGTAATACATGTTAGGATACTCCCCAGGGTCACAAGTCTGTTACGGCTCTGTACGCTCCTTGGACGCGACTTTTCCCTAGTCATTGCTCCCTATGTCCCCTTCACCCTACGTGGCTCCCCAGGTCGATTCTACGACTATCTTCAAGGTTGATATATTCAAGGGAAAAGTACTTTTCTGCACAGGAGGCGGTTCTGGGATATGTCGGGGGATGACAGAAGCAGTGGTTAGTGGCGCGGATTGTGAGTTGTCTTACATGTGCTGAGTTTTAGATGCGCCATGGAGCGGATGCTGTAATAGTCGGGCGAAAGTGAGTCCATCACATTCCCGTTCTCGCCGAAACTACTTCTGACCTACCGCCGTGAAACAACAGGCTTGACAGGCTAACGCAGACTGCGAAGGAACTATCCGAGGTCACTGGGAAGAGATGTCTTCCTGCTCAGGCAGATGTGCGTGATCCTAAGACCCTTCGAGAGGCGGTACGTAAGACCATCGAGGCTTTCGGAAAAATTGACTTCGTCATCTGTGGTAAGTTCTCTCCGATAGTTCACTCATTCGGACCCCCTGATTCTCATGTGACTTTTATTAGGTGCTGCTGGAAATTTTCTTGCGCCGATCTCTGGGCTTTCTGAAAATGCTTTTCGTACAGTTGTTGAAATCGATACGGTAGGCATTTTATGATGTTTTTTCAGCTGATATGAATCCCCAAAACGAAAGCTCGGCACATTCAACACGGTCAAAGCAACGCTACCTCACGTTAGGGCTTCCAAAGGGTCCTATATTCATGTCAGCGCAACTCTTCACTACAAGGGTACGGTACTCTCGGATCAATCATAAAATCCTGACGTAAAACTATCACTTTGACCTCTGCAGGAACGCCTTTTCAAGGGCACGTTTCGGCTGCAAAGGCAGGCGTTGATGCCCTATCCGCCGTAATAGCTGTGGAAGAGGGCCCCCATGGAGTTCGGTCCAACGTTATAGCTCCAGGCCCGATCAGTAATACTGAAGGCATGGATAGACTTTCTCTCAAGTCTGGAGGCAAACATGATCCCGTATACCCTTCTGGGCGCACGGGACATATACAAGACGTAGCCAATGCCACTATATTTTTCTTCAGTGACGCCGCTGCCTATATCACCGGCCAGGTGCTACCTGTAGACGGTGGGTATGAACACTTGAGGTCCACAATGGTACCTTATCCACAGTCGATGCTTGACCCGGCAAGCATTGCCCACATGATCAAACCGAGATTGTAAATGTGTCAGGATATGTAGCATATTAATATTCTGGAATTATACCCTGGTGATCTGGACGCATGCCCATGACCGGAGCTATATTGAGAATGATGGACACAGTTTTTGGTCTCCAATGACGGACCCTGCCCCTTGCTTCTTACCTTTGGCTCTTCGCTTTAGTATGTACATACCGGTGACAAGGTGATCCCGGACTCGCAACACGAGTTTCAACCTGCCATTAGTAAGAAACCAGGTCTGGTCTGGAAAAAGGCAATAATTCTAGTGGAACCGATAGGATGGAACCAAGCATGACCGAATGATATTTGAATATAATGTCTTTTACTGGCTGCCAAGCCTTGACGCGCTTTGCGGGAGACGTTGGGCGAGAGGGAATGCACCTTGTGAGAGAAGACCTGTACCAGTTCAATTTCCTTTGGACCAACAACATTTCGGAGACATTTGAGGGCAGAAAGGGAACGCAATGAGAGAAGCTCTGGAGCAATCCCTTACGAAACCCCCGATACCCGAGAAGATCCGAGTCTTCACAGCACTTGTTATTGGGCGACGAGAGACATCTGCCTCATCCTAGAATGAGGGATTCCGAGAGGCATACAATGAACGTATTCATGTGTAATGACTGAAGAAGTCCAAACAACAGAGACTTGACCATGTTGTCCAGTGCTAAAGGCGACCAAAAGACTTATCCGCATGAGCTCAATGCCATAACTGTCTTACGCAGGGAAATGATGCGATGTTGACACAGAAGCCTAGTAGGACCATGCACTTCTTCTACATTGATCATGATTTGATCATACCATGACAGTCCGTCGTCGGAGACGTGATCAAAGTATAACTACGTACGAGGAAGCGAGCTAAAAAGGGTGATAGGTACATCATGTCAAAGCTCGACACTTGCCACCCAACAAAAGTGACCACAACCAGCAGCACACGGATGTCCAGCAATTCTGCCCGGATGAGTAGTTTGCTGTGGACTTGTCTCGGCTGAATCCGCCGTGCTGACGTTGGAAACAATTTCGTCGTCCGTACTCCCCGAAGAGCTCCCCTTCCTGTCAGACCCTGACCTTGTGGTTACAGTGTGCATCATGGGTTCTGGCATGTCCACCATTGGCCTTCGAAAGTAGTACTCCTGGTAGCATGCCTGATGACCACCGTGGCAGCAGACAGAGCACTGAAAAAGCATAGCTCGGACTGGAAGGCGGCTAAGTAAAACGTCAGATGATACTCAAATAATGACCATCTTCTTGAGATTTGATCTCACCAGATAGTGCATGTGATAGTGGAAGTTTTACAAGCCAAGCAATAAGAATAACCACCCTTGACTGATTGTCCTAGGATGGGCGAACCAGCAGATACCATCGCCTTTTTACACCGCCCGCAAGAGGTGTATATTGTTGTGTCTATCTGTAACAAAATTATTGTGAGTGGCCCGCGAGTAAAGGAAACCCCTTACTAGAGTGGTTGTGCGGATGTCATCCAGGCGGCAGTACTTGCGAAGGTAAGCAGAACAAGCATGCAAACGACGTCTAGTCAAAAGGTCTACAGACCAATCAGTCAGTATCGCAAGGAAGCTATTCAAGGATCCACAAACCAATATATGACTCAAGAAAGCGACTTGCTCTTCGCTCTGATATCTCGAGTTCCTTCGGGGCGATAATAGACAACATAGCACACATTTGGATATCGCCCTGTATATTATCAATCTTTCAATACAGACACAAATACAAATGTGTTCAATTGGACTCCTACCTCATCTGCGTATTTCTCTAGAGCCTCCCGTAGTGCTGTCCAAGCCAGATTGCGCAACCTCTTCTCGTCATCGCTGACAATCTTAACATGCCGTTCCGTGAGATTCTTTGGATCGATCTCGTCGCTTTCCGCATTATTCACAGCACTTGATTGATCAGTGACAAATTCTGACCCCCTAGAACCTTGAGGAACATTTTGTATATCACGAACGGGTTCTTCTTGTCTCAGTCCACCGCCGCCTTCTTGAACAGGTGCTTCAATGGCGAGGACAGTACGAATGCTGCTGTATGAGTCCTTGCGTGACAAGGGTGTAGGAGGTCCCGCAAGTGAGACAACAGTCGAATTGCGACTACGGGAGTGCATCAACGATGAGTGACGCCTTGCTGGGCGGGAGACCGATTTCGAGGCCTTGCGCTTCGGAAAAATGGTGAGTTCTGGGGAGTCGGTATCCGTAGACCCTGGTGAGGGTGACGAGGAATCGTCCCCATCTTCGCTTCTATTTCGGCCCACTTCTTCGTCCTCTGTCCACTGATGCTTTCCGGTCACGCGCGAGAGAGGGCTTGGCACGGGAGCATTCCTAAGAGGTAGAAACCCCGGAGATACCAGCTGTTGAAAGCCAGAATCCTCACCGCTAGACTGGCGACGCGTATCAATTTCGCCGTCGCTCTCTTCCGCTGACGAAGAATCGGAATCATCGAGCGCGCCTTCACCCACATGCCGCAAGTTGGATCTATCCGCGGGACTGAGACTATGAGAGCCTGGTACGGAAATTGAGGGACGCCGTAAGATGGATATCGAGGGACGCCGAGCGAAGTCGGAGTCGACATTTCTGTTGCCAGTGAAGAATGAAGGACGGCGAGGAGTTATGATTGGAGGCGGTGGGAGGGCAATCGGCATCTGATGCGGAGAGGAGGCATTCGACGAGGCTGGCGTTATTTTGCGGGATGTGGAGGTTGATGCGCTACGCGGCGTTACGACGGAAGTATGGTTTGGGCTTGCCTTTCTAAACTGAGAGGCCGTGCTGGCAGAGGCGGGAAACGTGTATAAGCTGGAGGGGACAGTTGGGGAGGTGACAGTCTGGGGAGTGGGCTGAACAGAACTCGCTTTCGTAGGACTGGCAGTCGGGGATGTGTTCGATATCAAATCGGCCAGTGATGCACCGAGCAACAGCCAAGTCTGAGCTAGTTCCTCCCGATGCGCGTACAAAGCGACCTAGATTGGGTTAGTGCGCTGTCGCAACTGGTGACACAAGTGCAACTTACGCGAGCGTTTACTGCACATATCGTAGGACGGTCTTCCCCAATAAAGATGTAACCCCGGGCAAGCCGGTTGAAGGCCTCCACATCGTCGGCCAATTTAGGATTGAAGGTACCTACGTCCTGCAGTATAGGTACATAACAACTGTCACCAAGGGTCTTCACTCTGATACGTCGCTTGTCCGCAAGCACTCGACGATCAGCAGGGCTACGGATAACATCAACTTCGCCGAAACGACAAGAACTAAAGATTCGTACATATCATCATAGGGAACCTGCCACTCTGTCTCCGTGTCAGTGGCGAAGGTCAAGGACCCTGATGACTCCCAAGTTACGGTAGTGGTTGTGATAGCATCTAGGGGTTTGATACAATTGCGTAAATCGACTTGGGCAAAGGTTCCAGATGAACTCTGCGTCCAAATCGCATCGGAGGTGCTGAAGACGAGGTCTTACAAGAGCCATCAAACAGTGCCTCTATACCCAAGATCGATGGCTGACCAACCTGTTACACTTCCTTCGATGGCTGAACCCGTCACCGACCACTTCGCAATCCAGCCCCTTCGAACATCCCAAATTTCTACAGCATCCCCACCGACAGAAGATTTGTTGTCCACGATGTGCTTCTCGCTTTCACTCCCGCCTGTACTGACAGAATTATTCTGCCCAAGGTCGGGGTTAGATCCGGAAGAAAACTCTGCATTAGAGACGACTGCGAGTTCGCACTCGTGCGATGGTCGCCAGACGACGCGCCGCACAGGGAAAGATGGGTGCAGCGTGTAAGTAGGCTTACTAGGAATGCGTGTGCCGCCTTGAGCAGTGAGGTCCCAGACCTTGACGCAACGGTCAAGTCCGCCACTTACGAACCAGCCCATTCCATTGCCCGCTGAATCGCCTGCAGAGGCTATTCCTAGGCTTGCAGAAGCCTGTGGATTGTGATTGCACCAGGCAAGGCTCGTGACAGAGGCCGTATGTGCAACTGGCAATCGATCCAGTAGGCCACGCTGACCCATCGTAAGATCCCACCGATATATACTACCATTATCAAGTCCAACAATGGTTTGAAGAGGCTGTGAGTTACTGGGAGAGAAGGCGACGCTGCGCACAGAGGTTGGGTGATGAACTTTGACTAAAGAACGCGTCATGTCTCGCAAATCCTAGTATTACCATATCGTGAGTAGTCATTCAATGAAGATCTGAGGAACAAAAGGAGCTATAACATCTAGTTTTCTCTGGGATCTTGAAGAAACTGGACAACATTGCATGCGCTTAACACTAGTATTTTATGGGACAAAGGCGGATGGTGTGGAATTGTGTAACAGTGATCGAGGATGACTGACGAACAAAGCTGATAAATAGAAGACTCACCCAAACTCGCATATCACCATCAGCGGAACCCGTTATACAGTAGTGGTGGACAATGTGAGACACAGACACCGCATTGATGGATCGTGGATGATCTTTGGATCTTCGCTCTGGGCCCAGTCAGTATTTCCAAGCTCGAATGAGTAGATAGCGTACCATACTTGCTAGGACCGGCCTTATTGATATCCCACATGATAAGCTCACCGTTTCGTGCGCTCGTCATTATTTTGTTCTTAAAGACTGTTGTGCCCGACATCAATGGCAACGACCCGTTGTTTCTGGTCGATATAACCCACCACCTTGTCCCCACGCTACATCCGTACTCGCACTATCGATCTTGAGGCCACTTCCATCCCATAAATTTCTTGACGCGTCAATACGATACCCTCCTCGTCCGACCGATGACTTATGCCCTGGATATGACCTTGAACCGTCGGAAACATACATAATTCTAAGTGCTTGACGTATGGTAAGTTGATTGAGAATTGAAAGTGCATAAAAACTGACATTCCTTGCCGGTCACCGCACACCTCATTCCATCCTCGCTTTTCGATATCGCACCGCCCCCACCAGGCGTTGCCCTGGGAAAGCGAACATTTTTTGTTCGTCCAGTGATGCCATAGCTCCTATCATCGACATATATGCTTGCTATATCTAGTGATGGCTGCAGAGCAAGATAGGGTTGCATAGGACCGACATATATACTGTGGTTTGCGAGGCCGAAAACAGAATGGGCCGTATACTCTTGTTTGCGCCTAACAACCGCAAAGCCCTGCAGAGCCACTCGTTGGACCGTCAGTATATTCGACATGATTGTCATCGCTAAGAGTGGTTCCAAGTTTGATCACAGCTGTTCCATGATATGCCCATAACGTGCAAAAGATCCGCGTCTCTTCCATGCGGAGGAGGCATACTTCGATGTCCAGCTTCTGTCTGGCCTTTGTCTATCATTTACTCAAATACGTCCAGTTGGCATTGATTTGGCGTATTGCTATTTCTCAGCTTGTTCTTACATCAAGTGGTTCGTGTAGGAAGCAGGGACATGAGGGTTCGAACGCTACGCTCACAGTTCTCCCGACGCGATGGAGTATGAACCGCCTCTGAAATTTTCCGGGATTATAATCACAAACTCCGAATCCTCTGCATCACTATGCATGATTCTGCTGCCTTTCTAGTCTTTTGCATGCTAAAGTTATATGGTGTCTGTTTCTCAGCGCTAGCTTTCTTCGAGCTTTTTTCTATTCAACTTCTATGGTCACTCCCATGCTTCCTCATGCTTCGTCGCTTCATATCCCTTCTTGGCACAATCTCTCGCTCGTCTCAGCGTTCGCCTACTACCCAAATGTGCTATTTCAGGTGTCACAACCTTACCCAACGAAGCGAGCAATAGCAAAGACCATCGTCATTGGCAGTGTACTCATGTCCATCAGCGTCTCCGCGTGAGCGTTTTTATTATCGAAGTGTGCACGAGCAATGGGAAGGATCCAACGGTGTATGGAGCTGGACCAGAGTTGATTGACGGCGGATGGACAAGTCGTATACACGTTCCCTTTCTGATGGAATCTTCGAGCTGGTGGATGGGTACTACCCGGGAAGACGTTTAAGGGAGGATACAAGTGACTTGTCTGTTGAGCTGTCAAAAATACTCAAAACACTTTGATCGCATTCATGCATATATCAAGAGCGCGGCCTACGTTCGCGGATCTCAAGAACAATGTAGTGCGCACCATTATGATCGAGGAATCGAAGAAAAGCCTACGGTACAAGAGAACTACTCATGCTTGCTGCTTGATCCCTTTATCTGTCATCGATCCTATCTCCACTCAGGCTGCGCTAGTGTATACGTGCTTCTTGCTTGTTGTTCCCAATCCCTGGGCCCTGGCAGGACATGAATCCTACGAGTTCCTTCCTGAGAACCGTTCACAAGATACATCGTCATCTTCTGAAAGCTGCTGATTTTCCGAGTGCTCCGTTTCCTTAGTCATGTCCGTTTGAATCGAGAGATCCGTCACGGTTAAGTCTCAATATCTGCAGCCATATTTCTTACCTATATCTTCTAATACCCGGCTTAGCATGCTTATAAGGCCTAGTTTTCCCTCTTATTCCAGGCCATCCTTTCGATGTCCCGCTCCCTCTTGTTCCTCTCTCTAGCACTTTATTTTTCTTCATCGACTTCCTCACCATCATCACCGAAACGCGCCGAATCAAGCATCATAACGTCACCCATCGAGGCGAACAACAAGACCTTTGACTACATTGTTGTAGGTGGTGGTCTCACAGGGACTACAGTCGCCGCACGTCTCTCAGAGAACTCAGGAATCAGCGTGTTGGTTATCGAGGCGGGTGCGGACGATAGGAACGATTCAAGGGTATATGATATCAATTCCTACGGCCAGTTTTTTGGGACGAACTTGGATTGGGCTTGGCCTACAGTGGAAGGACGAGTGATATCGGGGTATGTATGTTCCCTTGCTAATGGACCTAAAGCTGATGCTGTGGTTGTTAGAGGAAAGACTTTCGGGGGAGGATGTAAGTGACTTATCCGTTCCGCCATGATGCACGATCATTTCACTCATAGCGCCTTATAGCATCGATCAATGGCGCAGCGTACACTCGCGGATCTAGAGAACAATACGACGCGTGGTCTGCTCTCCTTGTACCGTCTGACGCTAACATAGGGTGGAACTGGGCTAGTCTTTGGTCTTATATGAAGAAGGTTCCGACATCCTTCGCTCCCTTCAGTCACTCGAAGTTGATCATACTCACCCACGCGCACCTTTTTAGTCCGAAGCATTCTCACCACCTAACGATGTACAAGCATTCAAAGGCGCCCAATTCATTGAGGCATACCACGGGTACTCTGGGCCAGTGGGCGTAACGTTCCCGGAGGCAAGCGCGATGTATGGTGGACCTCAACAACCGTATTTTATCGATACCATCCGGAACTTGACGGGCATCCAACGGTCCCAGGATCTCAATGGCGGGATGCCGAACTGTGTCTCCGTTACACCTATCGTGAGTCCTCCGGCCCTGTCTACCTCTGATATGACGCTACTTATCAACAGACCGTGAATCTGCACGATCAAGGCCATCGCGCCTCTGCGCCCGAAGCCTACTTCACCCCCGTCGAGAACGCGCGACCTAATTGGCTTGTCCTTACTGAACACCAGGTCTGTCCTTCGCCCCCAAAGTCTTCTCATGATCAACCACTCGATACAACCACTCGATAGGTGACCAAAATTAACTTCTCAGGGATCTCCCTCCCTTTAACTGCCTCTGGAGTCGAGTTCGCTCCATCAGCCGGCGGCTCGACGCGATATACTGCCTTCGCCCGGAGGGAAGTGATTCTTGCGGCCGGTGCGATCCAAGTATGTTTCCCTCTCCTATTCCCGCCTGTTCTGACATTCAGTCATTGTTTGGCAGACGCCAGCTCTTCTGCAGCTATCAGGTATCGGCGACTCCGCTCTCCTTGGTCCACTAGGCATTCAAACGAAGATTGATCTCAAAACCGTCGGGCGGAACCTTCAAGAACAGGTATCTTCCCTTCACCTCTTGCCACCTCCTCCGGACTCATTGTTCACAAATCAGCCCATGAGCATATTCGGCGCCACTGGGAATGGCTTCGACGTTGGCGGCCGAGGTCCCCCAGACGTCATCGCGTTTCCGAACCTCTCGCAAGTCTTTGGCACTCAGACCAATGCGACAGTACAAAGGATACTTGCGAATATACCCGGCTGGGCGAGCTCACAGGCCCAAGCGGGACTAAGTGAGGAGGCGTTAAAGATAGTGTTTGGGGTGCAGGCAGATTTGATTATCAACAAGAATGGTATGTCCCTTAGAAGGGTCTGGGTAGCATGTTCTGATAATAAGTGTTCAGTTCCCATTTCGGAGATCTTTTATAATACAAATTGGCCTACGTACGCCCTCTCCTTCCTCCCTGACCGAGAGTACAATCCTGACGCAACCTGTTTGCAGGGCGGTTGGCATAATTATGTGGACTCTACTCCCTTTTTCTCGTGGGACTGTCAAGATCAAAGTGCATCTTCCTCCACGCAAAAGGGATAACATATTTCATGCTGATGGAATGTATATAGAGCATAGATCCCTTTGTCTACCCCACTATCAAAGTGAACTATCTCGCGACGGACATTGATATGGACATTCAAATCGCCACCGCGCGTCTCTCTCGCAAAATCCTCACAACGCCTCCGCTCAGGCTCGTCTCCTCTCTTTCGCGGTGAAATAGATGCTAACTTATACCTGGGCAACATCCAGTAATCTAACGATAGGCGAGCAGATCCCAGGCAACGCTGTACCCGACGACATACAGCGCGGAACAGACTCAGCGTGGAAAGCATGGATACAGAATAATTATGTCGCCGTCGCGCATCCTGTAGGCACGGCTGCTATGATGCGTCGCAGTCTCGGCGGTACGTGTGTTGACTTGTTCTTTGGAATGCGCTCACACCTTGGTTTTGCGATCAACAGGAGTGGTAGATGCACATTTGAAGGTGTACGATACGACCAATGTGCGTGTAGTCGATGCGTCGGTTATGCCGATGCAGATCAGTGCGCATTTGTCCGCAACACTGTATGGTATTGCGGAGAAGGCTGCGGATCTTATCAGGGTATCTCAATGAGTGAGTTGTAAGCTTTCATCATGGACGACCTGTGTTAAATCTCTAGGGACATCCGCCCGTCCAGGTAAGTTACTTTACTATGTATGAAATTTTGAGTTGCGTTGTCCATTTCATGTACCACTCCTAACGTAAGACGTGACGTGTAACACATGGTATGTATAGCAATTAAGACCCTATGTACTGTAAAATTTCGTATCGTTCCGCAGAAATAAATATCAAACTAGAAATACAAGTCTAAGAGAAGTTGTAACCGGAGAATGAAAATACAGATAGAGGATAAAAGTAGAAGATGAAGCAGATAGAATGTATGCTAGATCAAGGATAAATATGGAATGGAAGACGATCGGCCATCTTGCATAGCGATAACCAGCGATCGCGTCCTGCCTCGGGTGGAGTACTACCAAGAGCTGTGTCTAATAAGACACCTCTCACTATGTCAAGCGTATCTTCTTGAACATAATATCAAGCCATGTTTCTCCTGCATGAGGTTGCGGCGGTCCAGAAAGATCAAAAGATCCAGGCATCCGAAGCTCTAGCTCGTCGTCCTCTTCTCCTGCTTTTAACATCGATTCGGGCTCTTGATCCGGGGGTCCCGGAATGCTTTCCATGTCAATCGAAGGTACAACAGTGCCGGCATTGGACACAGGTGTCGGCGGGCATTCTTTCAGCATATGCTGGTGTTCCTCCGCGACAATCACCAACCCCGGCACAGTCAACATGTCCTGCTTTGTTCCCTGCCTCTTTCTCAGGTTCTTCTCGAGAGGCGTAACAGCGATGCTAGCGTTCTTCTCCGGCTCAGAAGGAGGAGTGACATTCTCGTACTCTTCGTCGTCCGAATCCATCCAACCATCGCTGGTATTCGTCGAAGTGCGGGACGCGAACGAGCTCAAGCGGCTGAGCACGTGCGCGGAGGCGATGGCCGCTCTCCAGCGTGCACGAGGATTGAAGTGTTCCCGTAGTCCACTGCTGATGTCGTGCTCCCCTTCGGGCCTGAAGCTTGTGAGCCACTGTATGGACGGTTTTAATAAGAGTGGAGATGGAGGCTGGCTGGTGAGGCTTACGGGATCTTTGGCGGCTTGGGCGGCAGTGGGGCGTTTGGCGGGGTCTGGATGGAGAAGTTTCATGATGAAGTTCTTGGCTATTTCGACATGTTGGTGTCAGGGTGAGATTAAGATTGTAATTAGTAGAACGTACATTGTTGGGAGATGTTCTTCCAATATCGGTCTTGGAACTCTATATTGGCTTCGGTAGTTTCTCTCTTAAGGATTCTAGCGTCGTCAGAGCGGAAGGGAGTATAGCCACAAAGTAAGACATAAGTGATAATGCTGCAAGCGGTGATGTTAACAGGCCAGGAGAAAGCAACGACGACAACACATACCCAGTCGACCACACGTCCACTGGTTTTCCGTGCCCCTCCATGTTGAGGACTTCGGGAGCGACATATCCAAGACTTCCGGCGAGATTGTGGAGCTGTTCGTCCGACGAGTGGAGGTGTTTCGCACTGAGAAAATCCCTGTCAACGGCAGATAGTATACAATCAGAAGCGCAATGTACATTCCGAAATCGGCGATGACAATATCGCTATTTGCGTCCTTCGTCCGATAAAGGATATTTTCCGGTCTAATGATAACCACGCAAGTTATTAGAGGGAGGGAAGCTGAAGAGGAGTATTGTACTTCAAGTCACGATGAACAATGTCATGCTCGTGAAGATATTCAACCCCTGATAGGATTGACCTATTGAAAAGATCAGGAATATGCTTACGACAAAAGACCAAAAGTCTCACCGGACGACAGCAATCGCGTCTTGCTCAGTAAATTTACCCTTCGACAAGAGCCGTTCAAAGAGTTCTCCACCAATGGCCAGTTCGAAGGTTAGATAGTATTTACTGCGCGACTCGAACCATTCGTAGAATTTGACCTGAGGGAGACATCAGTAACGGTTTTCGAAGATTGACATGTGTCATACTATGTTGGGGTGGTTCAGGCCTCTCAACACCTCCATTTCGCCCCATACGCTAGCTTCGTTACCCTTTACCTTCTTTTTTGGTATCATCTTGAGTGCCACATCCTTAACTATGCCACTGGATTCGGATGCCGATTGCCTTTTGTCGCTTGAAATGGAAGGACGACCAACGGATTTGGCATCGCTATCACATGTGGCGGCAATCGCACCGTGTAAAGCAACGTCGATCTGTTCAGGGGGCACATGCCAACTTGCTTTCTAGAGAAGCGATCGAATCAACCTTGTGTGCGGGGGCCGAGGCTCATGAAACCGGTGAAGCAAGAAAGCACATACCACGACTTTTCCAAATGCTCCCTCGCCCAGAATCTGATGGATCTGGTATGATTTCTTCTTCGAAAAACTTGGAGGCTGAGGAAGAAGTCCCTCAGGAAGCGTGAGCTTCATTATGAGGTTGGTTTCAGGTTTCTCAATAACTGATGGTATTCAAAGGGCAGATATTAAGACGTGAGGTACGTTTCTCAGCGATATCAGGCCGCCGTCTTGGATATCGTGGTGAAATGGAAGGGAAAGGAAAATTGAAAGATTCGAAGGGGACAAGTCTGAAAGTACATAATATGTATACGGTTAGAAATTTGTTGAGCATTACATAAGATCAGGGGCTGTATCTAAAACTTGACTGATACATCAAATTCGGCAAATCTGAATACCACGCGCTCCTCGACATTTACGGCAACACATGTTCCGTCTGAGCCATGGCGCCCGTGCGGCGCGAGATACCAGACAAGGGAACATGTATCCCACGACTGCTCCAGATACAACGACCATCGGAATATACTAAGGGATGCAGACGCACAACTGGAACTGGGAATACTCTTGGCAACGAAGGAAGGACTAGAAGCAACGGGAAAATTCCTCGAAAAAACCGGGGTTTTACGAAAACGGGCACTAAACGGAGAGGAAAGACGAAGTCAACAGAAGTTAATGAAGAGAATGACGAAGAGGAAGAGAGATGGTGGAGGAGGATGGAGGAGGGCGAAGAAGGGACGTACGGCATGGTGGCGTACGCGAACACAAGGGCAGAGCATAGGAAACGCAACGGCTGGACCCGGACCCGAAAACCCCCCCCTCGATGTCCACCTGGATTAGTTCGCGATGTGAACTCGCTTACAACTCACGCCAAACAAACTGCGAGGAAAGTTCTAATCCACAACAATTAATCACACTACACACACCAGGCGTGGAGTACTAGACTTACTTTACCCGCGCCCCTTACTCCTGTATTGCGGCTTGCCGGCGGTATAAATAGAGCTCATACAATCATTCGTCTGAGCGACGCTTTGGGACAGGCTGGAAAGAGGAGGCGAATAACGACGCGACGCATTCTTTAGAAATGACTTGATATATTGATAATAGCACGTGACTGGGATGAACTGGTCACGTTTTTGACTGTCGAGGCCGACTTGTAGGCACTCTTCAACAGTTATGTACAAGACGGATTCATGCTCGGCCAGAACATCTCCTCGTCCGTCACAAGGTCGTTCGAGCATCATCATACTGTTCAAGAGAATAAATTTCGTGCCCCAGAAACGCTTGAAGCTTGAAGTCTTCAGCCAAACTGTCGAACTGTAGCCCAGTAACTTGCACCCTAGTCTGACACCGGCATGCTCATAAAGTACTGCGTCCGTTCTGTTCTC